>JAMKPZ010001372.1:0-71221 GCA_024699675.1 Amphibolis antarctica | reverse complement strand
TTGAAAGTAGTAAACTACGTGAAATTAGAATTATACAGTAATTAATGTAGTGAAAGTTTATTGGTTAGAATTTATATGATAATAATAAATATTTTTTTAAAATATAGTCTTAAATTATTAATTATATAATGAAAAGCGAGACTTTTTTTTTAAAAAAAAAAAACTGGTAAAAGTGTAAACCAGTAAACGACGACGACGATTACGACGCGTCGGAAGAGGAGACGACCCAAAGCAGCCGCGGTTTTGTTGATTTCCGACGTATTGTTAATTCCAAAATGTTAAAATGTCGATGTATAAATAGTTTTTATAAATAATTAATATTGTTATATCTGAGAGAATTGTTGCAGTAAAATAATTTTTAAATAATAATTTTAAAATAATAATTTTAAAATAATAATTTTAAAATAAAAATAATTTTTTTTTAAAAAAAATAAGTATATCTAACTTTCAAACGACACGCATTTATTTCCCATGTATGTTTTGGAATTTTATACTTTGTGTAACATTTGTAGTTTATGTATCAAATTGGGGTGATTTATAGAAAATAGAAGGTTGATAAGAAAATTGTTAATTTTTGGGTGTAAAATTCAATTTTTCCGTGCAAATTTTAATGGTTGATAAGAAATTTAATCTCTTGTGTTAGCTTAGGTTTGAATTACGATAGAATTAGATTTTGTTTGATAACAATTTTTTAATTCTAACTTCAACTTTATACGAATTTTATGTATCATCATTGTCACACAAATCTTAGTATACAAGTTTTTATTTGATAATTCACGGTAAAGTTTAACTTTATTGGGTAACGAGACTCAACTTTCAATTTTTCTTATTATTCAACGTTAAAATATTTTGTTAGCAAATATGCCTTAAAACCATGCAATTAATGCAATTTGTCTTACCCATCACATAATATTTTCAAATTAAGGGAGTTGGGTGTTAAAAATCTTCTTTGGAAATGTAGAGTTTTGAGAAGTTTAACTATAACTTTTTAGTTGTTCAAGGAGAAGTTTGTGTTGTGCGAAAAGATAAAATTGTTTTAAAGTTTTTTCTAAATTTTCAGAATTTAGAATGAAAATTTTTGAAAACCATATGTAAAAAAAGACGTTTATGATAATTTGATGGATCGAGACAAATCAGATTCTTTACACCACAAACCAAAGGTAAATGAGAAAATGTCTCTTTGATAAAATTATTTGATTATAAGGGTGTATTTAAGGAGAATTTTAGATAGTTTTTAAAGTTAAAGTTAGTTTTGTGAATGTAGTGGAGAGTGGTCATGAAGACCACCTCCTCCACTATCTTACACGTTCACTTGAGAAAATCGGGAACGTGTGAAAGGTGGAATAATGAGCGAAATGGGAGTAGTTTGGGGTAGGGGAGATGGTTGGTAGTATTGCTTCCTTGTAAATATGTAAAAGGATTTGTGGAAAGAAGAAGAATAAAGAAATCTTTACAAATCATTACCAAAAGTAATAATAGCCCTAACTTGTTTGTCGAAATCCTCTCCTCTCCAACAATCTACCACCTTTTGCATCAACAAGTAGTATCAAAGGGAGGTTTCGATCATTTAACCTTTGGGTCAGTTTGATAAAATATTTTAAAACATATGACACTTCACATGAGTTGTGGAATGCTTTGAAGGAGAAATATGATAAGATTACTGAGATTAAACACTCAGATGCTCCTTCAAAAGTATAACTCTTGTAAAATGTAAGATAGTCAAAGTGTCGTGAACATATAAACAATATGATTGTCATGACTAAGGATTTATCTGTTGCGAGAACTCTTATCTCAAAAAAATTACAATTGGCGACTATTCTTAATAGTTTGCCAAGTAGTTTTGATATGGTTACCACATCTCTTATATCCCAATTCAATTATCTGAGTTGCCAGCTAGGTTAGGAATGGAGTAGGATATCATATCAAATGTGAGTCCAACATGGAGGAAGTCAATGTAGTTTTTCAAAAAATAAAAAAAAGAAAGAACTAGTACAAGGGAAACAGGCAAAACAGGAAGTAGTTCAAGACAAATCAAGTGCTTGAAATGAAGTCACATGGATCTTGCCATGTATGTGGTCAGTTTGGCCATTATAGAGCAAATTGTCCTAATAAGGATGAAAATAAAGGCAAAAATCCAACAGAGGAAATATCCCAGAAAATGATATTTGTAGGCATGGTGGAATGTAACAATGTTATTGTTCTTAGCTCTAACAATCAGTGGATTGACTCTGGTGCGACTTGTCATATAACAATGATGAAGATTGGATTGGAATCCTTTAAAGAATTCAATTCGGGAGAGGCATCTATACGAGGAATAATATTTATTTGGACGTAGAATGAGTTAACACTTATTGTTTGGATCTGAAAAATAGTATTCTAATTTTGAAGGACATCTTTTACATACTTGGCATGAGGCAGAATTTGATTTTTGTTACTACATTGATAAAGAACAATTTAGAAGTTAAAATTTATAATTATCGTGTTTCTATTGGAAAAGATCAAAAGGTTTTTGTTGTTGGACATTTTGTTCCAAAATATGATTTTTTCTATATTTTTGTAATTGACAATGATGTTGATAAAATAGTTATTTCTTATTATTATTCCTTGTGTTGTTTATCTGAATTTGATTTATAACATTTTAGATTGAGACATATTGGAAAATTTAAAATGGAGCATATGGTAAATTTGAACTTAATACTAGACATAAGGAATTTTGATTTAAATAAATGTCAACACTCAAAAAAATGACTAAGAAACCTTTTGGAAAAGGAATTAAATTGGATGAATTATTGAGCTTAATTCATTCAGATGTTTGTGGTCTACTAAGTATAAAAACTTATAATAATAAGAAATATTTTGTGACATTTATAGATGATTTTTCCAGGTATGGTTGTATTTATTTAAGATCTCTTAAAATAGAAGAAATTGCATGTTTTAAGAAATATAAAATGAAAGTAGAAAAGTAACTTGAAAGGAATATTAAGGTGTTAAGATTAGATAGACAAGGAATATTTTGTGATATCTATAGATGATTTTTCTAGGTATGCTTGTGTTTATTTGAGATCTCTTAAAACAGAAGTAATAGCATGTTTTAAAAAATATAAAATGGAAGTAGAAAAGTAACTTGAAAGGAATATTAAGGTGTTAATATTAGATAGAGGTGAGGAATATAATTCAAAGGAATTTGAATAGTTTTGTGAACAACATGGAATTAAAAGATAAGTTACAATGCCTTATACGCTACAACAAAATGGTGTGACAGAAAAGAAGAATAGAACTCTAATGAATTTTGTTAGATGTATGTTGTTACATTCTGGTCTCTCTAAGGATTTTTGGGAAGAAGCTATGTTAATAGTGAATTATGTTTTAAATAGAATTCCCACCAAATCTGTTCCAGGTACACCTTATGAATTATGGACGGGAAGAAAGCCTAACTTGAGTCATTTAAGGAAATGATGTTTTGTAGCCTATGTACTTATTCCTAGACAATTGAGGGATAAGTTGGAATCTAGAACACTTAAATGTAGATTTATTGGATATTGTGAAAAATCCTTTGGGTATAAATTTTTCAATAAGGAAAAAAGAATTACTGAATATAAAGATGCAACTTTTCTGGAAAATGTAGAAGAAAAAGAAGAATCTAACAATGATAAAGAACATTTATTAGTATTAGATGATTTATGCAATGATTCAACAAAATTAACTCTTGGAATTGAGTAGGAGGAATATACTGAGGAGATAGATAACCCCATGGAGATTGTGGGTGGTCATGGACATGTTTAGTAGAACATGAAAGATCATAATGATCTACAGGCTCTTGTTGGCAATAAGAGATTGATAACTCAACCTTCATAGATGAATGATTATAATTTATATTCCTACAATGAGCCTTCTTGTATGTTAGTTGATATAGATCAGGAAAATTACATAAAACCCTTGACATATACCAATGCAATTGAGACACAAGACAAGATTTTGTGGTTAAATGCAATGAATGATGAAATTGATTCTATGAAAAAGAATTAGGTGTGGGAATTGTGTGATTTACTTGATGATAGAAAGGCTGTAGGATGTAAATAGATATTTAAAAGGAAATTGAAAGTTGATGGGTTTATAGATAAGGGATTGATCCAAATATCTGGAATTGATTTTCAGAAGACTTATTTTTCTGTAGTTAAGTTTGTATTAATAAGAATTATATTGGCGATTGTTACATACATGAATTTAGAATTACATCAAATAGATGTAAAGATTGCATTTCTGAATGAAGATTTGTAGGAAGATATATATATGTATCAGCCTAAGTGTTTTTAGGTGAAAGGAATGAAAAATAAAGTGTGCAAGTTAAATAAGTTTATCTATGTTTTGAAACAATCTTTAATACAATGGTATTTGAAATTTCATAATAAAATTGTCAAGGTGAGTTTTGTTTCAAATAGATTAGACAATTATGTATATGTTAGGAAAAATGGGAGTAAATTTGTGATATTATCATTATATGTGGATGATATCTTGCTCATTGGAAATGACATGGATGGTAAATAGAATTAAAGAAGAACTTAGCTTAAAGTTTGAAATGAAGGACATGAGAGAAACATCTTATGTTCTTGGAATACAAATCTAGAGAGATCAAAATTCAAGAATACTAACTATGAGTTAGGAAAGATATTTGTGTTTAGTACTAAAAAGATTTGGAATGGAAAGTAGTACTTTTGCTCCTACACCATATGTATATAGGAAAAGATTGAGTAATAACCAGTGACTTAGAAAAAGAAAACAACTTTTGAAAGTACCTTATGTCCAAGTGGTTGGAAGTTTGATGTACGATATGTTGTGTACTAGATTAAACTTGACATATGCTGTTAGTTTAGTAAACAAATATCAAAGTAATCGCGAAACAACATATTGGGAAGTTGTAAAAAGGATTATGAAATATGTAAAAGGAACATTGCACCATAAAAATACTTTTCAAGCAAAAGAACTTGAAGTGCTTGGTTGTTCAGATGCAGATTTTGGTGGTGACATTGTGGAGAGAGGAGAAGTGAAAATCACTTATATCTTCATGGAAGATATATTAACTGATCCTTTAAATAAAAGGATACCGACGAAAAGATTCATCAAGTTTATTGGTTTGGTGAGATTAAAGAATATTTTTATGGATAATGAAAATGATTAAATACTTCACGGATAGTGGGAGTGGAAGTTGATTACACTATGCTTTCTACGAATAGTGAAAGTCGAAGTGAAATACATTTCTTGTATGGTGGAACTTGCATGCGTAGTCTTCGCAATCAAGTGGGAGATGTAGTTGAAAGTAGTCACAAAGACCACCTCCACTGTCCTGCACATTCACTCAAGAAAATCAGAAACGTGCGGAAGGTGGAATAATGGGTGAAATGAGAGCGGTTTAGGGCAAAGGGGGTGGTTGGTAGTATTGCTACTTTATAAATATGTGGGAGGATTTGTGGAAAGAAAAATGAGAAAGAAATCTTTACAAATTCTTACCATAAGCAACTACTCTTGGAGCCCCAACTTGTTCGCTGGAATCCTCCTCTCTCCAACGATCTACCATCTTTTGCATCAATAGTGAATAAAGTTAAAATTGTATAGTAATTAAAGTAACAGATGTTTATATATTAAAATTAATATAGTAATAATGACATTAAAAGTAATTTTAAGAATAGATTAAAATCCTTAAATTTTGTTTAATGTGAAAGGTTTAGGTGTTTAGTCAAATTTGAAAACGCACAAAAGTTAGGTAACATTTTTATATATATATATTTGTTGCTCATACAGCAAATATATTAATTCACTTGGTACGGTTGAAGGATTAAAAAAAATGAAAAATTTCTCAAACACGTGTGTTCTTGTAGTGTAGCAAACAAATAAACATCAATCGGTAAAAAGATCATGCATGGTTCCAAAAATGGATTCCCAATATATTGAGAGATCCTTTTTTTCTTGGGAATTCAAAGGAATATAGGGTAGGCGCTGATAGAAAGATTGGTGTCTTACCCAAAAAGATAACCAACAATGCTAAGTGAATTCAAACAAAAGACACCGACATAGGATGTATTCGCGAATATCTTTTTTCAATTTTGAAAGTTGAAAAGAGCTGGAGCTGAAACTGATTTCGTAAATGAAGTTAAAACTACATAGTAATTTAGATGATAAAAATTTATACGTTAAAATTTATGTAATAATAATGACGTTAAGAGTAATTTTGAGAGTTAAAAAAGGTTGCTCATAAATAGACTTTTAGTTCTTTTAAATAAATTCCTATATATTGTCTGTATAAACTTTTATGTACAAATTTTTATTTTACAATTCATTATAACTCAAAACTTCATTTGGTAATAAGACTCAACTTCTAATTTTCTGTAATGTTTAGAGTTAGAACACCTCGTTATCAAATGCACTCATATATTAGATGAGATATAGACAAAACTTTGTTGTTATTTAATAACAAGGTATTCTAACTTCGAATACCAAAAATAAACAAAATTAAGCTCTACGTTGAATTATAAGATAAAAATTTATACATAAAAAATCATATGATAATAATAATATGTAAGAATTTGTATAGAATCGAAATTAAAGTTAAAAAATATTACTAAAATGATATATATAACTAACATTATATATATCAATGAATCTCTAAAATGATATCTTCAACTTTGTTTGTTTCAGTTTCAATTTTAGTTTCGTATAAGTTTCTAACATTATTATTATTACTATGCATCTATTTTTCAAAATTGAAAATATTTTCCAAGCAACACCTTAGTGATTAAAAAAACGTTTTAGTAAAATCTGTTGCATCGTTTGCCTAGGCATTTTAAAAAGATAGGTTAAATTTCACGATTTTTAAAAAAGTACATAATTTAAGATAAAAATATAATAATATTGACTCTATTTGTCTAGGCCACTGTGTACCCACTACATCATTCTATCATTTACTAAGCAAGTTTTACATTTTTTACCATTCATTAAATATAACTAACTCTTAAAAAACACAATCATCACAACTCTCAAAAAAAAAAACTTTTATTTATTATTATATTACATATTTTATTTATTATTTATCATAACTTTTAAAAAATATTATCATCACATTATTATAATAAATATTATATATTATCCTTTTACTTATTTTATTTATTATTTATTATAATTTTTTTAAAAAACTATTATTATTATTTTTATCGTAAATATTTTAAAGTAATAATTTTTTTTTAAGGAAAAAACACATTACATGTCGACGGATGCCCCTGTCTAAAAAAAAGTGACCAGCATCGTGATTTCCAACGCAAAACCACGCCATCCTTATCGAATCTCGCCTTTTGTTAAAAGGCGGCTCGTTAAACTAAGCCCTAGATCGTCCCACCCCGGCGTAAAAAAAAGAAGGTACCGTTGACGAGTGGGCGTACGTCGCCTTCGGACGGGGACGGGGAAGGGAAGCTCATCAGACTCCCGCCGAAAGCCCACCGGGCCGTCTACACGCTTTCCTACCTTCCGAGCGATCGGTGCTGCGGCGCGTGTGAACTTCACGGCCACGTGTGGCAGCAGATCGATGTCGGTGCACTGAGTTCACCCTCCAGAACAATACATCATAGAGTACATACAAAATATGGATTACTGATTAAAGAATTTAGGAGATGTCTGTGTCACTGAAAATTTAGAATATTTTTTTATCATAAAAGATTTATACTATCGTTGTACATTTGATTGTTAATTTCCTTAACATTCATTTATTCAATCTAACATCAATAGAAAAAATATAATAATTGTCATCTACGAAGATTAATATCAATAAACCATATATTTACTTGCATTTTAGGTATAAATTAAAAAATATCAAATATACATAAGAAATTCGCATATATTCTTATTTCATAGATGAATGCGTGAACGTATATTTTCAAGTGTTATTTATTGTTTCACCTGTATTTTCCTCTACAATTAAAAGAATGAGTATGTTTTTCTTTTTTGTTGTTGTAATGATTATGAATAGTGATTGGAGTGAAGTTTTTTTTTTTTGTTAAAATTTTTGTTTAGTGACTTTACTATAAAACAGTGTGTCATTTAAGGATTAAGATTTAAAATTTAAGATTACTGTAAACTATTTGAAACACAAAACAAACGATCCCTAATACACGACCTACGTAATTATCAAACCCCTGGCACTTCCTCCGGAACTAGAGTATGCATACATATCATGCACACTTTTTTACAATCATGTGATTTAAAAATCTTATTACTCAAATCTCTGGATAATGTAAAAGACCACCGTTCATGAAAAATCGGATACAAACAACAATAATGAATGACAGCTTTCTTATCATTGCAATGCATGCTAATGAAAAACTTCATTGAAAAATCAAATTCCATCATTAGACATCTAAACCACATCATTGTCATGAAGCATGTGTCGTATTTTGCTTAGATCCAACCAAAAAAGGGTGTTTCATTAATCCCTCATTTTTTTCACGAGAAGGCCCAACAAAACTTGTGCCTTCTCGTTCATGGCACACACCAATATGTAAGGATTCCAATACAAAATTCATCTCTCGGTACCGAAAAGGGAACAGATCAACAACACATGTTCCGGCCACATAATACAAGGGAAACTCCAAGACAAACAAATCCTGTATTAAATAGAGAAAGTATTCATTCATATAATTTACTTGCAACGAAAGGCAACAATGCTGAAACAAATAGTTTAAACTTAGGGCTACGAATATCAATCATATCATATACCTGAAAGAATGTTACATCTACATCGACAGACTCCCAAATTGTTTGTTCCATTCTTCGTATATGCCGAGTTCACTCAGGGACACTGAGGGTCTTACTTCTTGCAATGCCATTTCAAAATCCTATGATGCAAATTTTTGAGAGTGAATCAACCAACTGGTAAACGCAATCCAAAGGTGCATTAACCTTAATTTTATATTTACCACATTTTAATGTACATGGGAGCCAAAAAAAAGTTTTAGTTCTTAAATCCTCATGAGAAGTTCGGCTATTATATTACCTCAAGATTGACTGGACGCATATCTTCCTTTTTCAGACTTGTAATACAAATGCCATGCCTCAAAACTTCTCTAAGCGGTCCCATTGATGCATCTTTCACCAGATTCTTCATGTCCGACCCTGAGTAGCCTGATTAAAAAAGACTCAATTAAAAAAAAAAAAAAACAGACTCAATTTTTTTGAGTGGCAGACTCATTTTAAAATTGCAAGGCAGAATCTTACACTTATGACACGTTAGAAATATTAAATATATCAGAGACAAAGTACAACCTTCGGTTAACTTGCAGATGCTAACAACGTCCTCCTCTGATAATTTGAAAAGTCCATCCTTCTCTAGAAGGTTGTGAATAATCCAAGCTCTTGCTTCTTCATCAATAGGGCAGCCTGTTACGCACAGCTTCTCATTTGAAATCTGGAAAATAAATTAAAGTCACCTGATGATGGCAGAGGTATATAAAGTCGCTTTGTGAGTCTCCTACGTGCTGCTTCATCAAGCTCTTGGGGTCTGTTTGTTGCCCCTATTCAAGCAAAGCCAGGGTCAACATGTCTACCATGGTAAGCTACAATATTTCTAACTGTTTTTAAGTTCCTCCTTGCTCAAGCAGAACTTGAACAAAGATAAGGTGCATATCATTCATAACAAAAACAGCAATTTCTGAATGGAATAAGGCATTGTCTTTCCAAAGATAGAAAGTCGTTAAGCAGTTAGCTCTATGACCCTATCCTGCTTTTCAAGAGAAAAAGAGATGTCATATTTGATACCTATAAGCAATATTTGTTCACTCCCACTGTCAAATCCTTCCATTTCAATCAAAAATTGTGTTTTGAGTCTCCTGCTTGACTCATGTTCACCTTCAGACTTCCGCTGCAGTTTAAAATCAGATTGCTCAAAATGTCACTCTTTTTCGACTATATAAACCTTGCTTACAATTAAATATACCTGAGAAAGGAGAGAATCAATCTCATCCACAAAAATAACTGCAGGCTGACGACAACTAGCAACTCCAAAGAGTGCACGAACTAATTTCTCACCTTCGCCAATCTGCAATTGCGAGAGAATTTTGTATTACAGATGCCACAATATCATAGAACATGACAAAAGAAAATGCACCTTTTTTGTAATGTAGTAGGAACCAAAATATTGGATATAAACCACATTTGGGGATTTTGGTATTCTCGAAAATGAGTATGTTGCAAGTAAGAAGCTTATCTCAAATCTGTGTCAATTCTCACATAAGGCAAGTGCATTGATGAATCATGTTATCGTGAACTCCTTCAGTCAGGAACAAAAAGAAAAAGAAAATAAAAAAAGCAACGAAAAGAAGGAACATGAGCCAGTCACGGATGACAAAAGACTGGACTCCTCAATAGAAAGGCAAGGGGTCCATTCCAAAGTGAATGAAATAATGCAATCCCATATACTAAAGAATGTTGACCTGTTTCTGAAGATGATGATTCCTTTCAAGTTAACAAGTAGAATGAGGATAAAGGTCCAAATCAGCCTCATATGACTGTCATGGGATAGTTGTAAACCATGACTCCTACGAAAGATCAAGGTTGGAGAAGCTGACATTCTAAATAGAAGGAACACGAAGAAGAGAGCAGATATGTGCCAAGTGAGAAGCAATGACCAACAAGATGAAAGTAATGATATTAACAGACCACTTCAGTTGAAGTCCCACAACAAAGACCTAGATTACAAAGATAGGCAAGAACAGATCTCCAATTCTATAGACGAAGTGACCCTTTCAAATGCCATTCACAAGGACAAAGACTTTACTTGAGTACATGATGTGTTTCGTCCAAGCAGTCTACCTAAAAGAAAAGCCATGAGTATAAGATGTCCAAAATATGATCACACACTTTCCAGAAATTGATTTAACAGGTCAATCCACGTTTCCTATTTTTGGTGTAATCAGAGTTACATTTGTTGGCTGCTACAGATCCTCTTAGAAAGGCTTTAACCTTTACAAAAGTGGTCTGGCCACCACTCTAACCAGATGATTTTCCCTGAGTTAAGTAACCATCTTCACAACATTATTAATGAAGATAATTGAGAAAAAAGCCATAAATCTTCTCTGCACCACTGACCTTTGGGATACGGAAAATGCAATAATATTTGAGTTCCCAAACAAACACAATTTTTAGTGCACTAACTTATTCAAATAGGTTGAGCACAAACAAGCTGACAAAACCCCCACAAAAAATTATCAAATTGTGAACCTTCTACCTGATTTCAGCACAACTGAGAATCAGCAATACTAGAGTTTCATGTTGTCAACAGGGAAGCTAAATCACAAATCTCCAGAATAAAAATCAGAAAGCACACTTCTATGCTAGCAGACAAAATCATAAAGAATTGATATAATCAAGAAAATGAGAATTAAATTTGTGTAGAGTTAAACAAAGGATTGTCCTATAAATGAAACCAATTTCATCTACCAACATTAAAAAAACCACATTTTGGATTAGTTTGATATCTAGAGATTTCCCAAAGGTGTAAGAAACCCTACCTTAATGGATACTAACTCATTATTAAAAAATTATTTTCCCAAAATGATCTATTTCTTAAGGGTCATCCCATTGGTCCATGATGAAGGACCAACACTCCATGAAGGAGAGGCACCAGGTGCATTGAAGTGCAAGCTAGACTCACCTTGGTGCATAACTAGGAAGTCCAAAATGAGGTGATCACGAACAAAATCATAGTGGAAGAGGTTGATCAACACAGGCATGAGACCCTTGAGATGCTCCATCAAACATTTAGATGCATGATTGCATATGGCTGAAAGCCAAGCACGAACCCCCTCCCCCACCACCACAACAAAAAGAAAGAAAAAAGAAAAAACCTTATAGGATCCAACCTTTTAGGCAACTGGGATGAGAGAGTTAGCATATCCCACTCATGAGAATTAGGGTATGAGCTTTAAACGATATAGGAAAATAGAGATGGCATACTTTGTTAATCAAGTCTTAGCCCATCTTACAATCATGCATAATTATTGAATCCTTGCGGTTAATGCATTTTTGAATCAGCAAACACTAAAATACTCCCAAAACATACTACATACCATAGAAATTTCTTCCAAAAATATGCACATTTGTTTTATAAACCATCTAATATGATAAAAGATATGCACACGCACCCACTTGCTTGTCAAAGAACTAGCAGAAATATAGAAAAATGTAGCTTTGGCTTCTCCAGCAATGGCTTTACCAATCATTGTTTTGCCTGTCCCCTAAGAAACAATGTCTAATCAATAATGTTGAAAATTTTGCTTATGAGCATATTATGCATAATTTCCAACCAATGAAATAAACTTACAGGAGGTCCAAATAACAACAAGCCCCTTCCAGGAGAGCGACAACCTTGGAATATATCAGGACGTAAAAGAGGCCATATAACCATCTCAGTCACACATTTTTTAGCGTGATCCAAACCAGCTGCAGCATTGCAGATAGAAATAAATAGACACAGATTGGCATTAATAAAATAACCAATAATGTAGATGAATAAATTTACTACCGATATCATCCCAACGAACATTAGGATCTTTGTCCATTATCTCATTGCTGACATGCTCAATAAGACGAGGCTCCAAATTTCTTAACTTCTCAGGCAGTTCACCATTAGATCCACACAACATCTCCAAACTAGAACCCATATGCGATTAAATCAATGGGTATATCCAAAAAGGATACAACTATGTAAAATCATGCAAAATATAAAAGGTCCTAACATTTTGGGAGCTTCTAAAATAAGTTTAGCTCATTGTGAGAGTTTTCTTCTGGATGCACCATCCAATATCCATGTCTTTGTTATGTCACATTACACACATACAGAAACCAATCTTTGATTATGCCGTTTGACATAATTATTAGCATTCTATGGAGTATTTACTAACATTCCATGACGTTCTGTTGCATGTACGAACCACCTGTTGTCTTTCAATAGCACAATGTGACCAGGTTTGTCAACACAAGGAATATCATTAAACATAATCATCTGTGTGAATCTCACTGTCACAACTTGTTTTTTACCCCATTGATAAGCCGACATATACCAGAAGATTATTCTTAATTAAATTCTCAAAATCAATTTATGGGGCAAACATATGAAGTTTTTCTTTTGTAAGCTGATGAAATAGTAAGGCAATAATATTAAAGAGTTATAACTCTAACCATCTTCTTGTGGAGTCTTCCAATGAATCCTCACACCTGCCTGAAATACGTGAATTTATCATATTACCATTGTTACCACTATTTGATCTGATGGGGGGGACAAAACTACCACGCAAACCACGACGATAAATGCCCGTTTGCATGCCACAATTCTTATTTCCAAATGAACTGTCTGGTGAAATTGTGGCACTTGGAGATCCCACACACCTTTGTTTCCGCTTCTCATCCATTTCCTGCAATTATATAAACAGGCATTGAAGGAATAAGCTGAGCAAGAATGCATTAACTTCAATTTCACATGGATGAGTCCTAGAGATTTTTTCAAAAATAACCTTGGGTTCATCAAGTTTCGAACATAGATGCATGGGTTCATATAAGCACAATGGAAAGAAAAAACGCAATGCAACCACTAAGCCGTGCAATCTATTACATTTTAATAGTATGATTATTTTTTCATAAAATCATTTTCTTTACATATTTTTGACATGCTTTGTACAGTATTACATGTATTTTTCATTAGTACTAACTAGTAATGATCATACTACATGGTTATCCTACAAGTCAAAAAAATGAATGAACGTAGTTATTCGCACTTCATGCCCTGGTATATTTATTTGCATGTTTGGAAATTAAGCTATTAGAATGCATATACCCAAAAAAACTTAAAAATAGCAAGAAAAAATGAATTTGAGAAGTTAGTATACAATAGGCAGACCCATTTTTTCCTTGCAGAAACGAATCCATTTTCTTGTTCTCCAGGATGAGCATCCTCGTTAACAACTGAAAGCTTTTTACTTTCACACACTGGACTTGTGAATCCCACATTCCGACGTTTGGGCTTCAGAGTAATCACTTTTTCGTCACCATTAACATCCATCCTGGGATTGATGGCATTTCCATTCAAGTTGCTACAGCCACTCCCTTTGACATTCCCAGCAACGATGGCACATTCGTCCTTACCCGTGCTAATCAATTTGTCACAAGAACTACCACTCTGCCTTTTAACACCGTCACCCGATGCAGAAGCCATCCTTGTCTGCACCATCAATTTGGACGCCCTAGCGCTCAACTTCTCATGCTCATGCTGTAACTCAGCATTAAGTTTTCTCTTTCTCTGAACCCCATTCTCGGCCATGGAATCCCGAGGAACAAATGATGAAACCGTGGGTACCTAAACGAAACAAAAAAACTCAAGTTTTCGGGCCAAAACTAACAAAAATACTAACATTAAAGTCGCGAATCATTCCACACCTGTTCGCCACTAGAACAATCATGTTTCTTTTCCTTCGGCTTCCCGAGGAACTGCAGGAAAACCTTGGACTTCTTCACCTTCTCGATATCGAACTCCCCTCTCTTGGCAAAGACACGCCCTACCTCCTTCCTGGCCTGCTCAAAAGCCCGCCTGCGGAAATGGACCCCGTCTGCACTACACTGAATTCTCTAAAGAATAGGAGACATCGGAGGATGAAGAGCATTTTACCGGTCGGAGTCAGAGGCGAGGGAACGAAGCGCGGAAGCGACCTTAGAGGACACCTCGGAGTGTATCGGGGAGATGTACGTGGCATCGATGGGGGTCTCGATGCGGGACTCAAGGAAGCCAAGGAGACGGAGGCCGAGGCCGAGGGCGGAGTTGAAGTCTCCACCATCGGCGGCAAGATCGAGATTGAACAGTAGGGAATGAAGACGCTTCAGGTTCACGTCCACCTCTTTCCGCCAGCATCCGCCGCCGCCGTCGTCATCGTTTTCCATCACTACCGAAACGCGCGGGAAAAGGGCGGGGATTGCACATTTCTGTCAGTTGCGCGAGTCGCAGGGTTATATCGACGTCGGATGTGGATTCGGGTCGCAGAGCCGTTTTGTTCGCGAACGTCACTTTTAAAAGTATTTTTAATTATTTTTTTATTTTTTAATCTATTTTATTATAATATTTTTTTATTACATTACTATTTATATATTTTAAACACTTTTTTTATAATTTAAAGTTTTTTTGTTTGATTTTGTATTTTTTTAAAAAAAATTCGTTACATGCCTCTTATCACAAACCTTTAATAAGTGTAAGAGTTCATCTTGTAAAGGAGATAATTAAAGGAATGTTGTTTAGATAAAGAGGGTAGGGAAGATGATGATTGGAGGAACATTTGTAAAGCGAGAAAATTGTAAGTACTTTATGAAAAATTAATTTTACCCATTTCAAAAGTATCAAAGTGAGTTTTCCAAACAATACTTAAGAATAACTAATAAGTGTATTTGTAAAAAAAAAAAGATAATTTACGTTGTTTAAGATTTACAATATAAATATTTTGATACAATAAAAAACGCAAAAATAAATACCAATGTCATCATCCAGCACGTTTTACTCCAAAGCTCTTACAAATAAAGTTATTGTTGCCCATAGTTTTCAAAAGCTTATTTTTACTTAACCTATTTTTTAAATGAGTTTCACGTAATTTTAAATTAATATATCTGAATTATAAAATAAATATTTACAATTTTATTTTTTCCCTACACAAGTCATTGTTACTGTCGACATCTTCAATGCCCATCCTTGTAGGCACACAAGAAGTGAAAATTAAGTTATAAGTGTATTTATAAGTAATTTTTTTTTGTAACGTATTATTATTATATAAATCCGAACGTATAAATTTTTATTACTTAAATTTAATTCTTTTTAACTTATAGAATTGAAAAAAAGTTACTTATGAATACATATTATAAAATGTGTGGTTGTCCAAAATTCTAATAAATTCAATTTTAAGTGAAAATTATAATTTTATAACTTTTAATTAAAGTTATTCTTAAACTAAAATTTTACGATTTTAATTTAAAATTACAGAATACAATTTCCATGTAAAACTAAAACTGTTGAAACTCCAGAAGAACACGAACATTGATACTTGTAAATTCTTCTTGAAATTTGCAACTGTCATTAACATCAGAATGCTGATGAAGGTAAAAACAAATCACAATCAAAAGCAAACTGAAGAGAGTCAATGGAATTTGAGGTTTCAGACCCCACGCAACACAAGGGAAACGAAAGATACAAGTGTGGCATTTCTGCATTCTGGATTATCAGCCTTTTTCTTTTTATCCGTGAGCTGTTATTCCAAGTATCAGCACCCTATGTTAAATGGATGGGGCAGTGAATGAAGTTTCATATCATTGCATTACAGAGCAACCACCAACAACGCAGCCAGATCCCTACAATTTCATAAATCGGTTGTTCCAGGGGG
The DNA here is from genome assembly GCA_024699675.1 of Amphibolis antarctica. Classification (NCBI taxonomy): domain Eukaryota; kingdom Viridiplantae; phylum Streptophyta; class Magnoliopsida; order Alismatales; family Cymodoceaceae; genus Amphibolis; species Amphibolis antarctica. The sequence goes on along the minus strand of JAMKPZ010001372.1, from coordinate 54,776 downwards.
AGCAGAGTTATATAAACTAAACTGCAGCATCGATCATTAATTACTGCAAGGCACAAGTGACATCCCTTTCCGAGCCCTCGAGGAATTTAGCAAGAACAGCAACTGATACTGATACCAACTTAATCCACAACAAAAACAGCAATGGGCTGGGTATCAATTAGATTATGTCATGCACTCCTGAATCACGAACTTCCCGGCACATCGTTTCCAGGAGTTGGCTTGCGGTTGAGATAACGAATGACGGCATCCTCGACCCTGAAACACATTCACTGGTGAGTGAGATGTTGGAACAACTACAACACCTTGACATGAAAGTATCAAAACAAAACAAGAACATGGTATAACCATGGCTGGTTGTAGAAGTCGGAGCGACGTTCTTTTTCGGCGTTTCTACTTGCTTCTCCAGCGGTGAGCTTAAGATCCTTGCTTTGGGAGGCAATTAGTGCGTTTATGAACTCAACTGGAGACTGACTGAACCCAAGAAAGAATGCCCGCCTCCTGCGGTGCTCATGAATTTTCTTGATGTATGACACAATCAGCTCGTCGCATGTTTCGATCTCTTTGGTTTTTTCTGTATTGGACAAGAAGGCTGTCATTTCCTTGTGCAGCGGGAGGGGGACATCGACGAGAACATCATAACATGAATTCCCGGTTGTAGTGTCTCCAGAGAGTTTGATTCTGTGCTCCAAGTGAATTGGCTGCGGAGCAGATAAATGGGGAGAGATCTTCTGTGACACCAGGCTGAACTTGACCTTGTCCTCCCCAAACACCTTCTTCAACTGTTGGTCACAGGCAAAGAACGAAGGGTCGGTTGGGTTCTGAAGTTTTCTTGCCTTCACATAGTGCCATATGGCTGCTATGATCCTTGCTCTAGTATCCACCTCGATGCCAAGGAGTTCCATCAGTGCAGGCGATAACTTGAACTTCTCAGGATTATAATTCATCTCCATTCGTATGTTTGCAGTAAACTCCTTGTCCCCAATCCTTTTAACCTCAAATCCTTCTTGGGGCACTGATGATCTTGAATGCTCCCACACGATGGGGTTCTCAGGGTACACGGCTGGATCCAATGTGATGACAAGCCTCTTGAGGAAATAGGAGAACTTTGGGTACGCGGGATTATGCTTGGGCATACCACCACCAGCGTCAGGATCCACCCCATCTTCCAATATCCTGCCAATGATCTTCAGTGACCATGATGGTGTCTCTGCACTCTTCGTCTCTGGAACACCGCGTGCCTGGTTGGCAAATGTATTGAAGACGTAGATCCTAAGAGTCCTTTGCAGGGAAGGAGGACTCTTCAAGGACTCCTGGATATCGATCTTCTTTCTCGTGAGGGCAGCATCAACCCGGGCCTCAAATTCAAGTAGTTGTGTGTAGAGGGCAGATTCTGGAAGGAGCGCTGCAACCCGATCAGGCAGCTTCTTTTCTGGAAGCTTCTGCTTCTTCCTCCTGGCAGCTGGGGTCAGCTCCGTGGTTTTGAACAGAGGACTGTTGTTCGTTATGATCGATCCGGTGGGTCGACCGGGAGGCTTCAATGGTGGGCGTTTGTTACTCACAGAGCCGGGAGTCGGGAGTGAAGGTGATGAAGTGCCACCAACAGACCCAAAGGCCGTATTTTGAATATGAGACGGCGGCTGGACCTGGAATGCAGCTTGCGGCTGGTGCTGGTGGTGACCTTGGGGAGGTGCCATGCCATGAGGTGGGCGGAATAGGCCAGAAAAGGGTGACGCCCCCATGGCCGCATGCTGGGCGGCGGGGTGAAGATGGGTTTGCTGGTTCGTGGCCATAGAAGGTGAAGCGTTCGCAGGACCGGTAGGACCACCGACTGGCCTTGCCGGTGGGTTGCCTTGGGAAGCCATGGCTACCTCGCAAACAGCAGAAACCTCCTCAACTCCCAAATGTCATATACACTGATTCCTGTTCCAAGCAACGAGATCAGACAAATGACTATAAAATTGCATCTACTGCGGACGCGAACGATGAAGAACAGCCCTTGCACAAAAGTAAGATGAAGAACGATGCTGAATGGACAAGGTACTCAAGCGGAAGCTCAAATTTCTTGCTATGACCAAGCAAAAGAGAGGCGAAACGCTACAACGTACCAGCAGCCCCTGCACAAGTGTTGCAACGCCGAATCAGAAGACCTTTCCGGAAATGACGACCTCGTCCGTCGGAGTTCAACCCGGCGACTTCGAAAAGCTACCCACCCGTCTTGCAGCCGAACAAAACGAGAAACCTTTCAGCGGCAGAAACAGCACAGCGTCGAATTGGGGCGCAGGGGAGGAAAGAGGGTTGAGGACCGGAAGGTGGGAACGGGCGGAGAGCGCCGGCCCTATTGCGGCCGAAACCCTAGAAAAGGCAAAGCTTTTCCCCTTAGCCGGAGGGAGGAGTCGGGCGCACGGAGGCGCGCAGGACCGCTCCGTGTGGCCTTCCGTCTTCTGGTCGATCGGGTAATCGGATCACTCATGGGCGAAGGTTTCAATAAAACATGTATTTTTGACCACGTACACATCGAAGAACAAATGAATAAGATTTGTTTGTATACGTAAAATTAATTATAAAAATAAATTATTAATAATTTATTTTTTGATTAAAATTAAATTTGTAAAAATATATTTAATATAAAGATGTTTATGTATATATTAAAATTGAATAGAATTTAAAATTTTAATATTTATGTATGTGACAGAATTAAATAAAATTAATATATTTTTTATTTTAAAAATAGTAAAATGTTAATATATTTTAAAATTTAATTATTTATAAAATAGATCATTTGAAAAATGCAAAGGTTATGAGATATAGAATAATTTTGCTCAATTTACAAAAAAATGTTGAAATGTAATTCTGAATCTTATTTTAAGTGAATTTCATCTAATTTTACGAAAAAATTGAATTCTGTACAAATGTTTGAATTAGATGAATTTGAATTTTCATAGTTTCATTTTCTACCAAGTACATAAATACCGTTTGCATTATAAACATTTATTAAACAATTTTAACATTATACGTACAAAATCTATATCAAAAATTTTATATTGAAAATCACATAATTTTTTTTAAAATATAAATCTTATCTTATTTACTTTTACTATTTTTGGGAAATTCACAAAATATTTCAAAATGATGTATTTGTGTAGTGAAATTTATCGAAAATGAATTGACAAAAATTTATTTTTTGAGTAGAATTAAATTTAGAGAAAATAAATTTAATGTAAAGATATTTATATACTTATTAGAATTGAATAAAATTAAAAATTTTCGTAATTAGACGAAAATACATAAAAAAGTTTAAATTGATTAAATTTTAAATAATTTAAATTTATAAGTTTAAATAAAAATAAATTTAATTTAATTTTAATGATACAAGTGATTCATATAAATTAAATTTATTTTAATTTACGAATACAAGGAAAAAAGAGAGTTTATATTAAAATTAAATTTAATATGCTTAAAAACAAGCTGTAATCGGAGCAAGGTCTATCGTCTCACCGTCACGGTGTTGTCCGTCCGCCGGAGCAACACTTCCACCGCGTGCCTTCCCTCGCCGCGTGCTCTCACCAGCGCCGAAGTCAGAACGCGCATCTCGACAAGCATCCCTCATCTTCTGCCCTGCCCTCTCTCCGACCGTAAGGAATGCGGACGGCGTGGTGTGGGGCGGGTGACGGTAGGGCGTTCGGTTGCCTCCTCTTCCTCCTGATCATGTACGGCGCCATGTCCTACGTGGCCTACACCGTCATCCACCTCCGCCATGTGTCACCCCTCGGGCACGACGCCCCCCTCGACCGATTTTCGGAGGCCAGGGCTGTCGATCACGTCCGACACCTGTCCGTCGACATCGACGGCCGCCAGGTCTCGGAGACACTTCCGTCTCACTGTTTTGCCATTGCTTTGCTTGTAGTTGATCGTCGTTGCTGTTGGCTGGTTGCACTGTTGCAGGAAGGGAAGGCGGGGCTGCGAGAGGCCGCGAGGTACATTATAAAGGAGCTTGAGTTGATTAAGGCGAGAGCTGGCCCGGGCTTCAGGTGCGATGCCTCTCTAATCGAGCGCGAAGTAGTATGCAGGGGACATATGTTTTTTTTTTTAAAAAAAAAATATTAGAAGATGTGTTTTAGCTTGCCGTCCATTAGTATGCATTGATCTCATCTAACAACAATAGCAATCCATGTCATAATGTTAACACGTGGGAATCTGTTTTTTTTTTCACATATTTTTTCTATGGTTAAATCTTCAATTAAATTCCATAAATTTAAATATTTTATTACGGTTTCTAATCAAGTAGTTTTCAACTTTAATTTTTTTTTTAAATTTCTTTTACACTAATTGATTTTTTTCCAATTGTTATATCTTTTGGTCTCCTAAAGATATAATTAAATTACTTAAGACAATTTTCTCTTCTCTTATCTTCAATTTATGCAACTTAGATTTTATTCTCAATGAAATTATTTTTTAACTTATCCATTATAATATTATCACTCATCGTCTAAGTGTTTACATCTTTGCGATACCAACTTTTTGCATATGATGATGCTTTATATCTTAACATTCTGAATCATAAGGTATAACCTGGTGAATAACAATTGTATATAATTTTCCTTTTTAATTTTAATGGTATATTCCTATCACATAAAACTTTAGAAATATTTATCCACTTCATCCACCCAACGTTGATTCTACAAATAACTTTCTTTGTAATGTCTTTATTGCAATGCTTATTATAAATTCTAGGTACGTAAAAGTTTTACCTTTATGTGTCTTATGGCCATTTAATTGTATATCTTCATTATTATTTCTATTTTACTTGAACTTACATACCATGTATTCAGTTTGACCTACTTAATCTAAATCCTTTAGACATTAGAGTATCTTTGCATAATTCTAATTTAAAACCAATTCATATCCATTTTTTGTCAACTAAGACTATGTCACTAGCAAATGACATATGCTAATATATTTCTCATCGACTTTCTGTAGTTATTTCATTCATAACTAAGGTATGCAACTATGGACTTGGAGAGGACCCTTGTGTAAATCTGTATCTATTGAAAATTCTCTAGTTTCTCTTCCTATAGTATTTATGTCTTTTATAATGTTAGTATATCCTATAATTACTTACTTTCTTTCAAATATCTACTGTAATAAGTTTTTAGGTACTCTATTACAAGCTTTTTTTAAATCAATTAGAGTCATATGGAAGTTTTTTTTTTAATTGCAAAAAAATTTACTAGTTATGTAAGTAAATGAATTGCTTCCATTATTGATCTACCTGACATAAACCCAAACTGATTTTTTGTGATTTTTGTCATATGTCCCAATCTTTCGTCAATTATCATTACCATAGTTTCATAGTATGACTCATTAACTTAATGACACTATAATTATTACAATTTTGCATGTCCTTATAATATAGGCATTAAGGAACTTTTTTCTATTCATCTAACATTTTATTTGAATTTAAAATTGTATCAAAAAACTTATTTAACTACTTAATCCCTATTTCACTTATGCACTTCAATACTTCAATAGGGACACCATTTGATCCAATAGCTGTCTCAGGTTTGTTTTAATAGTTTTTTTTACCTTCAATTTGCTAATTCTTTTAGAATAACTATAGTTTATTTATATTGTATTGCTACCAAAATTTTACATGTAAGAGTTTTTCTGTGGTGTATTCATCAAATGTTTACCAAAATACCTACACCACCTATCTTTTATTTTACGTTCTTTTATTAAACCTTTATCATTGTCATCCTCAATACATTTTACTTGACTCAAATCTCTAAAACAAAAAAGAAAGAAAAAAACTCTAGATTTTCTTTCTATAGGCTTAGCCAGTTTATATATATTTTATTTTCTCCTTGTTTTGTGTTTAAATTATCATATATTTTCTCATAAGCCCGATTTTTAGCTTTTTACTATTTTCTCAGCATGACCTTTTGCTAGCTTATACTTTTACAATTTTTTTTCATTTCTACATTTATGATATATTTTAGAACATTTTTAAATTTTTTTTCATTATCTTTTATACATTTTCATTGTAGCTTTCTTCACCTAATGGGGTTATCCCACAAGACTCTACTAAAATTTTCTCAACAATAATTTTAATACAAGTAATCATTCAGTTTCAAAGTTTATTTACTTCTTTATCTAATTTCCATATTTCTTCTTTTAACAAGTTATCTCTAAATATCTTTTTCTTTTCCCCCTTTAGAATTTTCCATTTAATACTTTGGTTTGTATATACTTTAGTATTTCTCTAATGTAGTAAATTCTTTGTTGGTATCTTGAACTAATGATTGATTATCACTTAAGTACTTTAAACATTAAAGTTGATCTCTTTGGTATCTAGATTTGGTCATTATATATTGCTTGGACTTTTCTCAGTTCTACTGTTGCTTTAAAAGTTTTTTGGACAAAAACGCCATTGTCCTTTATGATAGTTTTTTGGATGAAAATGTCATTCTCTAGTGTTGTTTTATGTTTTGTGAAGTGATTTTACATGTCTGAGACCTTATTCAAAACTTGACTGACATCCATTCCTTTATGACCACATTGATGGATTTGTGACTTGATACATTGAAGTGCTTAATAAGGCCCTTAATAGGACAATGTGTGTGAAACTCTTAAGTTTGGCTGTCATGGTGCTCTCTATCTGCATCTCTTAAATAAGACTGTGGCTAGTAACTGGACTTGGAGAAAATGGGTTGAGGACTAGGCATTGTGGATTAGAAACTTACAATCATTGTTGGCAGTCTTGATTCCAATGTCCATCACTCCAATGGTAAATTCTTGCTTCTGGAGGGTAGAGATGGCCCAAAACCAGTTTTTTTTTGATGCAGTTTAAATTTATAATAGGGGATGTTATATCAGTGAAGTTCGGGAGGGTTGTTTTTTCTGAGAGGTTGAAGTTTCAGGAATTGTCAATTGACATCAAAGGCAGCTCTGTATGAAATGTTCACTGCTATCATTGCATTGTCAAGGGTGAATTAATCCTAAAATTATGGTTCATATGCTCAAGAGACTTGTGTCAGGTTCTTGGTCAATGGACCTTGGGCCAAGAAAAAGTCTAAAATATGATGAGGTGCATCAACCTCAGGCGATAGGACTTCTAGTAAAGATTTTGGAAGTTGTATCTTCATCCATAAAGAGAGATAATATGATTACTTGGGCTCCCCAATGCTTCTTTTTCATGGTTTGCAAGGCTCAATTGCTTGGCCACTTTATATGTTAGTATGGAAATGCAAGGTAACATTGAAAGTATGGGCATTTATGTGGTTGCTTTTGTGTGTTTGGGTTAAGGTCTATTGAAGCAAATGGGCTCGGCCAATAACAGTGGGTGCTTATTGTGCAGGCATGTGTCTCTTCAGAGACATCTGATAGAATTGGAACGATGCAGAGATATTGTGCTGGCATGTTTAAGAAGGATTCAGCCACCTCTTCTTCAACTGCTTCAGTTCTAGGCTAGCCAGGGATGTTTTGTTGCTCACCCATGCTCTGTTGGTCTATTTGGTTTCAAAGAACATAGTGATTTTTAGAGATGTGGATAGCTCTGCATTGAATATTATCAAGCAAGTCAGGGGTCTGTTTTTTGTTTGGGAGAATTTTTTATTATCATTTGATTATTTTTCTGTCACTTTTTTTGTATGAAATCTTTTTTGTATGCTTATGAAGGAGTTTTAGAAGTTAACCAGAAAGCCCATCACGAAACTAGCATTTACAACCATAGTCCTTTTCCCACTCCATATCCTTAAATATTGTAATCTCTGGATGAGGTGGATAGAGTCTTTGTTCTTTATGACATTCAAAATAGTCAGTTCTTTTCAGTGGAACACAATCATTATATTGATTCCCTGATTTGAATAGAATTTTCATCTATAAAGCGATTTTCTTGAATTTATATTCGATTAAACAGCTACCCTTTTTTGCTGCAGAGTGGAGATTGAAGAAACACTTATTAGTGGCTTCTTTAACATGACATTCCTACGCCATGGTGTATCCCTTGGTTATAGGAACCATACTAACATTATCATGAGGTCACTCCTTTATCCAAAATTTTGTGTAAATCTGCTTAAAAATTCTTCATATAAGTGTCTTCAAAAATTTTATGTAGGGTTCAGTCATCAGATTCACAGAATTCTGATGCACATCTCTTAGTTAATGGACATTTTGATGGCCCAATTGGCTCTCCTGCTGCTGGCGATTGTGCTTCTTGCGTTGGTGGGTATACTGCTACACAAGCTTCTGTGTCAAATTATCAAATATTCTTATGTGTATTTTTTGAGTTTTTGTACTCTTGTAAGTTATAAGGATCTTACATTTTGACTTATAATATGTTTTGCAGCATCCATGGTTGAAGTGGCACGACTTATGATTGATTCTAATTGGATTCCACCACAGCCGGTTATTTTTCTATTCAATGGTGCTGAAGAACTTTTTCTCTTGGTAAAACATACTAGTTGGCTTGTTTAGTACCTGTGTTGTATCCAGTGAAACATTGGCTTTTTATTATTTCAAGTAATTGGATGAAACCATTGCTTTTTATCATTTCCAAATTCCAATAACCTTTTAATCTTAGTTTTTACTTGCTTATATGAGGAATTCTGTGTAATCTATCTTGTAGACTTATAGGATGGTGAATATGAAATCTAATAAAATTGTTTTTTTTTACCTGGATTATCATTATCAATCAAATAGTGCAAAACTGAATAAAATATAAATATCTATGCACAAATATGCTGACTCGGGCACCATCATACAGCTGTTAACGAGCAGAACTTGAACAGACTGGTTTCGTTTCAACTAGATTTGCTCTTATATAAGTGCATTGTGGTTCTAGACTAGGAAAATAATTCAAGAACTCATGGTCGTGCTTTTGGCACCTTTATAGTACTTGAAGAAGCCGTTAGATAAGGGTAATGAAAAATGAAATGATTGGAGGTGATGATAAAAGATTTGGGGTCAATAACATGTACGGAAAACAAATATTACCAAATTTAATCTTCATCTGAGATAAGACAAATCATCATTAAGATGTTCACAGTACTTTGTTAAGAAGGTATTATGAAAACCCAAAGTAAGATTATCCTATAGCTTTCCTCACATTTTGATAATTTAATTTCAATCACCATTTGGTCATATCAATATCATTATTATTATATTAAGAATATCCGCCATCAATATAATTTTCCTTAAAAAAGTTAGGACAAATAAAACTCGAGAGACAATTTGAAAGGTATTTTCAGGTTAGAAAACCACATGCTTTAATGTTCACCCCCAATTAAAGGTTAATAATATGTAACCAAATATCCCCTCTTGCACATCAGCTATAGTGATTAGCTTATAATCACCAACATGACAAATTTCTTGTAAACCTTAAACCTTAATCTCTCTAGGTGGTGGCGAATTTAAAGGAGATGGAAGTTGACACATTAAAGAGGGAGATTAATGGATCTAGGAGATCTGCTTGCAAACAGTGGGACAAGTCAAAGGAGAAAGAGGCTACCTTCTCCAAGCACAAAATAGACCAAGAGAAAGAGATTGCTGGAGTTGCGTGACAAGAGAAAAGTTGTTGGAAGAGGTTGCTTACATGAGTTGAAGTAGTTGTCTACTCGAGATAAGGTGGTAAGAGAGGTCATTTGTGCTTCAGAAGTGAAAAGAGTTGCCTGCAGACTTCAACATCGGAGAGAGCCACTCGTGAAAGGCATGCCAACGAAGAGAGTGGCTGTGGAAAAACTAGTGACAGAGAGGGTTGTTTGGTGGAGATGCATGGCAGAAGATGCTGGAAAAAAGGAATAAGTGGAAGAGACGTCTGTTAAAAAGGTGAAAGGTTGTTGAACTGTCTTAGATAGAGGAGAGTCACTTACACAAATTGGCACGAAGAGAGCCACCTCCCATGTAAGTTGCATCAGTGAAGGAGGTGGTCATTGCTCATTTGTGATTGAGTAAAGGGAGAGAGAGAGAGAGAGGTTGAGTGAATGGTGGAGACGGAACTGGAACTCGAAGAAGAAAGAGAGAGAGAGATGACAACTGAGTGGTTGGGAGGAGGGTTTCCTTCTCCCCACCTAGGGCTTGTCTCTATCTTAGACTGTTAAAATCTAAGCTCTGATATTATGTTAAGAAATAAAAAAAGAAAGAGATTGAATTAATTCATTAATAAGGATAAAACTTCTTTATATAGAGACTACATTGACATATACAAATAAGTTTAGCCACATGAGATTAAACTCACACACACACAACACCTAATACATCATTTACCCTAACAAATCTCACTAATGTTCATGGTATTTGCATGCTTTTTATATCTTGTTATTTTCCATTGTACGTCCTTTTTAAGCTTTTGTTTCTTGTTGAAATATAGACATCCAACTTAAAAATAATTGACAGTGATTGAAGAGGCCTCTTTTTCTATATTGACTCATTTTAACTTTTTCATTAGTCCATGTGAGATTATGTTTCCATCACTCTCCTTTACTCCCAAATATTTTATTTTGGGTGGATGTATGGGTCTATTAGAATATGTTTGCTTTGATACCATATTGAAATATGAACATCTAACTCAAAATCAACTCCTTTTAACTTGGTAATGAGTGAAGAGACTCTTTTCGATATTAACTCATTCTAACTTTTTCATTGGTCTAGGGGGACTATGTTTTCCTACATTTCTCATATCCTTTTATCATTAATGAATTGATCTGCTTCTCCTTTTCAAAAAATTTTTGTAGTTATTGCCGATGCATGGTTTACAAATGCATTTCTTTGGTAAACCATTAACACATATTCCATTATTTTAGTAATGTCTTTTGCTAAATAGTTGAGTCTCATGGTATCTGTATTAATTTGTCACTTATCACTGTAGCATGCTTGCTATTTTTCTCTGATTTGACTTTAATAAGCCAGGGTTCTCATGGTTTCATGACTTCACATGAATTAGCTGATAAAATTGGAGCTTTTATTAATATCGAAGCTTCTGGAACTGGTGGCATTGGTATGGTTGATTCAACTTCTTTGTTGTGTTTACTGTTACAGCTCATATCGATCATGCTCATACCTTCCTCTGATGTGCTTTCTATTTGTTGATATCATTCATGCTGGGCTGTGAAATCTTGTACTTGTTATAGTTGTGGACATTGACAGAATTTAGATATAAGATTATAATTGTATCTTTTGGCAATGGTTTCATTTTTTTAATTATTTGAATCATGCTTTATATTGCATTTACCAGTATTCTTGCCGAATTTGTATAAAAAATTGACAAACATTTTCAAATCAACATTTTAAGTTTTCCAATTGGTGATTTCAAACTGATCAACCTTCTTGATGAGGTCTACAAGATTGTGTTGAACAACTGAAACCTCTTCTACCAACTGAATGCATTGAATCCAGGCTTACTTTAAAAGACCATGCCCTTCTCAAATTGGACTTGTACAAGGCTTTTGATAGTATGAATTGATACTACATAATGGAGGTCCTTCATTTATATAGTCTCTTGAATCAAATGCAGAGATTGGATTGACTATTGTGTAGCTTGGCCAAATTGTCTGTTTAGTCAGTGGCTCTCTAAGGGCTTCTTTAGTTATAGACATGATCTTACCATATTGGGAAAGGGGATTCGTTATTCCCCACTGTTCTTTTTTGTTTGGTTCTTGAAATTTTGTGTTCCTTTGTTAAAACATTGATAATTAAGGTACATACAAGGGTTTCCATCCAATGTGGAACATACTCTTTTTATTTGTCCTTCAATATCTAGATGACATGTTCATGTTTTTTGATGCTAACTTGAAATAGATAAGGGCATTGTATTTGTGTTTGGAGATTTTGAGTTGATCATGTGCCTCAAAGTTAACTTTCAAAAATCCTCTAGTGTCAGGCGTTGGAGTGGATCATTTTTTTGTGCATTCTGCTGTGGTCCTACTAGGATGCAAAGAGGAATTCTATCCTATTGCATACCTTGGCCTACCTTTTTCTAGATCTTGCTTCGTGCATATGATTAGTTACCTATTGTGGAGCATTTTGATCATCATCAAACCGATTGGAAAGGCAAACTTATGTTTGTTGGAAGTGGTTTATTGGTGATCAATTCTTTCCTTCAAGGTTGTCAAGGTGCCAGGCCCAATGTGACTAAGTGACAGCATTGGGCCCATAGGTGTTCAAATTAGTTGTTTTTTTTCTAAAATTCTTCGGCTTGATTATATATATATGATTCAGACCTATGTAGATATGGTTATATATGCATTATTTTTTAACGTGATTTTATATTTTTATGTATATCTATAATGCATCAGTATTCATCCTCATGGGTTGACTTCAACTTTCAGTAATTTTAAAGATTCAGTATTTTTAGGGGGAATCTCATTAAATACAAATATTGTATTGGACATTCACTATTCATTGCCAGATCTGATCAAGATTGCGTTAAAAAAATAAAAAAGGTGAGGTGGTCTTCCATTTGTAAAGATATCAAGCTTGAGCACCTGGGTGCCTGCCTTAACAACAATGCATTCCTTGTCAAACTCTCTATCTACTGCATTTCCATCTTCTGGATCCCTTCATCTGTTGCCTCTTTCCTTGAATGCATTCAGTGAGATTTTGGTCTAACTATTCCAATGTGTCCAGTCATGGCCTCCCTTTGGTTTGCTAGGATAGAATTTACAGAACACAGGCTGTATGTGGTCTGCACATCAAGAGAATGATGGCTTTTGCTGTTGCTCTAATAGGCAAATGGATTTGTTACTGGTTGGTGGCGATTTTTCCTTCTACTTCATGGCCTTTGTGCACACGAGTTTATGGAAGCAAATCATTGTACATAAGTGGTATTCTAGTTCTCTATCTATCAGAATTGGCTTGCCTAGGTGGGTGGTCTCTTTTATTTGGAATGAGGTTCTTAAGGTTGCTCTCATTGAATCTTGTGATGTTTCTTTAGTGCGAGTCTAAATATTGGTTCTGATTTTGGGAGAATCCTAGGTGTGGTCTTGTTTTCATCTCGTTTTTTGCTAGCTATGATACCTTTTGCTAAATTGATTGGGTGCTCCGTATGGACTAAGAGTTGGCTGATATGGGATGTTCGATTATGTGGAGATCCCAATAAAAGAGAACCCTTTTGAGTCTGCAGCCTTACTTGCATCACCTACTACCCCAGACCTTTGAGTGTTTGCTTTGGCTTATTTATGGTTCTTCTCAATGATATCACTTTACTCTTTCTTATGGAGCTATTAATTGGCTTGCACTTGTGACACATTTGGATTTTGGAGACCTAGATTTTACCCCAAGTTCTATCTTTTACACATCCACTTTATTTTTTAAGTAGATTCACACGTCCAGACTACATTTTGAGAATTAGCTTCTAAAAAGGATCTTTGTTTGTGAGAGAAATGGATGAAAGAATCAAGAAGTCAGAGAGAGTGCTTCACTGTTTCTTGAAAATTTGAAGCTTGATCTAACTTGCCAAAACATACCCTTAGTAGATCTCGAAAAACACCTGTCCAACTTTTTGTGACATCCATTACTTTTTGTTTTTTGGTGACATCCCTTACTTAAGGATTAGCCCGATGGCATTGAGGCTTCTCACATGCCACAATAACAATAACAATTTGAATTACAATTCCACTACATGAGATTGAGCATACGAGTCTTTTTCATTCATGTATTTCTATCCTGTGCATATAGAGGATTTTTTACATATGTTTTAAACTTGCAACATTAGGGATCTCATATTTGGGAGTTTATGCTTTATCTAGGGTCTTTGATTTGACTACCTTAGGGAGTTTGGTTTTTTGACAGTGTCTAACCTAAATCTATACCCCTAGACATTGTGATTTTTAAAATATAAAGCTTAAATCTTAAACACTAATCTCAAAACCTTAAATTCTAAGGTGTCATTTGGGAATGAGCTTAGCAGCTCTAGCTTTAACAAAGAGTTATACTTTTGTAACTTTAAATTGAAGTTATTCTTAAATTGGAGTTGTACAACTTTAATTTGAAGTTAAAAATGTACAACTCTCTGTTGGAGGTGGAACTTATTCTCAAATGATCCCTAAAACTAAATATCTCAAAATCCTAAATACTGAAATCCCAAAATCTTAAACTTTAAGGGTGGTGCGTTCATGAACAACTTTTTTCAACTTTGGGAGTCGAAAAGAACTGAAGCTAGAGTTGGTTTCATAAATGGAGTTGAAACTGTGTAGTAATTTAGGTGATAAAAGTTTATGCGTTAGAACTTGTGTAATAATAATGACGTTAGAAGTTATTTTGGAAGTTGAAAAAAGTTCCTCGTGAATGCTCCCTAAATCTGTTTTGCTAGGCTAATAAGAGTACTTGCATGGCCTTTTCATTTCCTTGAGCAATTGGGGTACATCTTTTAAGTAAATGAGAATTCATAGCAGCCTAATTTATTCTACAAACCTTAAATCTCAAGTCCAAAACTTTAAAACATAAATCCTAAATTTTAACAACCTTAATCCTAAACCTGTAGCTTATTTCTTAAATCCTAAACTTTAATTCTTAAAACCTTGAACTTTAAAACATTAGAAATCCTAAACCATAAACATAATCCTTAAATCAACAAACATTATGCAATATTGATACTTTCATTGCATAAACTCTAGTGGTGCAGTGTTAAGAGGTTGTGCAACATGAAGACATCGATAGCAATATTGTAGAAGTTCCAATCAGATAACAGTGGTTTTGTTTGACCCTACAACAACATGCAGATGTTTTCAGCAAAGGTTTGGTACCAAAATGAAGGGTGATGACTTTTTTATTCGTTGAAGTGTGCAAGCAGGGAAGAAGAAACCAACAAATGGACACAGATGATCTTCCCTATTTCTTACTGCTCAGAAAATGTATTCCCAATTACCCCAAAGTTCTTAGGGTTCTCCATAGATATGTAACCAATGTTATGTCAAATGCTAATGGAGATTAGCTTTGCCTTCAACAGAGTCTCCTTGTGCTGATGAGTTCTGTTTGTTGCATTATCTGACTATTGTATTTTGTTTATGAGTATGTGATCATAATGACTGCTTGAAAAATTCCTTTCTTGTGTTTTCCTCTGTTTTTGCAGTCATATAAATAATTGTTGATGTTTTGATTTTGTAGCCATTTGTCAGTTGAATTGTCTTTTTCCATCGATTGATTAACATGCTTTTATTTGACAGATTTAGTTTGTCAGTCTGGACCTGGATCTTGGCCATCTCGTGTATATGCTAAATCTGCAGTATATCCAATGGCACAAAGTTCTGCACAGGTTTCTGATTTCACTAATTTTAAGTCTTGAAGTTATATCTATGAACTTAATGAGTTTACATCTACTTACTTTTCTCCATAAAATAGTTGATGCTTGCCAACTATGGTTCTAAATGTGCCAGACTGGGACAGGCTGAAGCTCTACCTTACCCTAAATGGTTCTTTTAGAATAGTTTAGGGTTTGGTTGAATACTTGTAGTTGCAATCATAGCCACTACCCTACCCACTAATTTAATGATTTGCAGATTGGGTTATGGGTCAAGTGAACTTCAAAGTGTAATTTTATGAATGCCCCTGTGAACTTGTGATATAATTGTGTACCATATTTTTTATGGGCACTATTAATGTTCAATGCCAATCATTAATTTAAACTTATGTATATATAGTGAGATTTGTAATTCTAAATGAACAAGTAAATCCATACTGAGTTGTTACCTCTTTGTGAGAGAATTTCTTAGACACCAAGGTATTTTCCTAATTTTATAGGCTTTTTATGCACTCAATTGGGCCTATATTAAACATTATATCAATTTCTTGTTATCCAAGGTACAAGAAATTCAGATTTGTCAACATTTTATCAATTGGGCCTACATTTTATAGGCTTTTATGTATATATAGTGATATTTGTAATTGTAGATGAACAATTGTAAGTCCATACAGATTGTTACATCCTTGTGGGAGAATTTCTTAGACACCATAGCATTTTCCTAATTTTATAGGCTTTTTATTCACTCAATTGAGCATATATTAAACATTTTATCAATTTCTTGTTATCCAAGATACATCAAAAAATAACAGTATCAACCAATAAAAATCTTGTTTGAACGTAAGTGTAGATAGTCTAAAGACTGGAATAATAGATGATCTACACATCAATAAGTGCACAAAACGCAATGTGATGTTCTTGAAATGGTATTCACCTTGATAGTGAAGAGTTGTTCATACACATCAAATACCCGATTAATGTTCTTCTCATCTCCATATATATATTGCAAAGTATCCTAAAGGTTCTTTAGGATATAACTATAGCATTTGATGATTCCATATTGTTTATTAGCTAGGATATAACTATAGCATTGTCAGCACATGAATCCTAAGTAGTCTTTTAGATTTGGAGGTGGGTTGGTTAGATACTTGAGCTTGCAATGTGTTTGGAGGAACTTTTTTACACTATGTGCCTAGAGTAAATAATTTTTTCCATTGAATTTTTTTGATGTGCCATTAAGAGTTTTGTTATAGTTTATCTCAAAACCAATTGGTAGTGAGAAAACGAGGGCACAAGTCTATTAGGTTTAGGTTCAAGTTCACCATACCAATTTTCGATGTGAAATTAAATATTCCAATAATCCCCCACACTTGTTGCACCATTTTTTAGTTTACAAGTATTTTATAAGCGACATATATGAACCAAGCTTTGATACTATGTTAAAGTTTATCTTAAAACTAAATGAGAATAGAAGTGTATTAGACCTATGTTCAAAGCACTGATTTTTGATGTGGAACTAAATATTCCAACAAGTCTTACTAAGAGTATTTTGACTGTCTATGATAGAGATGGAAAATGTCCTTACAAGACCTAATCCGAGTAGAAAAGTGTAGTAAAGACTAAAGAGTTTGATTGCAACCAATAATGTAGTTGTATTACAAAGGGAAGACCATTGGTGAAAAATTGGGTGACAAGGAAGGGGTTCTTGTCCTGACAATCCAGGTTGGAGAGCCTAGAAGGTGTAGGTGATGGTGGCAATGGGTTTTGTAGGAGCTGCATGAAAGGGTTCCAGCCCTGTTAGGGTCGATAGCTTAGGCCAAATGCCCTGGATGGCATAACAATGGCAATGACAAAAGGGATAGGGAACATCAGAACTGGTTGTGGCAACAAAACTAGTGGGGTTCTGGTTGGAAAACAAAAGAGGATGGGGAGATGGAGGTGAGGTGAGTGAGGAAGGAAGGTGGTGGGGGATAGATGCTCTAGCGTTTTTTTTCTTGGACTCTGATATCATGTGAAAGTGAAGGGAAAAATGATGTTCCCTTCACTATAATGATGATATCTAGGGTTTTATTGTTCCATTAATGATGATTAGGGATTGGACCCTTAGGTGGATGTTCAATTACCCCATAATAGAGATAAAGAAAAAACACACAATAACTCTCACAAACATCACATGAATAACACAAATAGTGGAAAATAAATAATTTATAGAAGAATCAAAATATGCTGAAATTAGCTGAGGGGTGCAAACAGTAACTTGATAAAAGTAACTTGTGCTATCACACAATCTTTGCATGTTCCATTTTTCAATTAGGGTTACATTTATTTGTACTATCAACCATTGCCAAAGAAGAAAAAGTATATTTGAATTCCATAGCAGTGTACAACATTAGAAATCTAGAGTTCCACTTCCTGGAAACTTATAAATCTAGAGAATTTTTGAGCCTTGATTTGTTTAGTCATTTTTTTTGAAGTTTTGGGTGAAATATTCAATATACTTCACACTTTTGTGCACTAAACTTGACTTTTGTATGACTTCTTTTTCTGTATGGAATATCTATCCATCTAAAACAATGTTATTAGGAAGTTTCTCCAAATATTCTTGTTAATGATGTCATTGGAATAATTATTTAAAATAATAATCATTATTTTTCTATAGATGTTTCATTCATACACGTCTAAAACAGCACTACAGAGTGTAAATGCAGTGTGAGGAGAATCAATACTGAAACATTAAGGATTTTCCTTCCTCTTTGCCAAGTATTGTGATTGGGGCATGTGGTCATAGAAGTGACCATCATGAATACTTCTGATGGTTGGCTCTTGGAGAAGTTTATTTTTATTTTAGAAGTAATCTTGAGGCTCCTCAATAATAACCCTAGACAATGTATGTGGGCCAATGGTGCATCAATAACACAAGTATAATCAACATATTGCAGACTACACTTTGGCCTTGCCATCTCCAATCATTCAACCATTAATTAACACATGTAAGATAGAATATTAACTCAGATTGGAAAGGGCTGGAGATAACCAGTGATCTTGATGAACCTTCTATCAAAACGGAAACAAAAACCTTAGATCAACCATTCACCAAAAAAATCATTTCCTTGGCTGCAGGAAGAATATTTTAATCCATGCAATTTACTTGGGTGGAAACTCATAATCCAACAACACCTTGAGGAGGTATTTTCAATTTCCTACTTAGGTTATCAAGGACTTTTAAAATCAATATTACACATTTAACCTTGCTTTCCTATAGACCAATGGTCTGTGATTCGTGCTGCTTTTATGGTACAATCTTCCAAAGTCATTCCCTTAAAGAAAGCTATCTATATCGGTGCCATTGCAACCTTTGACCACATACTATTGTGGACTTTGGTGATAATTTTCTTGCTTGTATTCATGATGCTTATGCAATGAAAATCTCCAATATCTTGTGTGCCGCATTTCTTTGGGATCAAAAAATGAATGAATCATTCACTGGATCTCACCCCATGTTCCTATGCCAGAATTATATAAAGAAAGCCATTAAGGCTTACACTAGAATGTTAAAAGAAGTTTGTAAACACTTGGAGGGAAGCTATTTGGGCCTGGTGAATTTTCACTTGCCATCTTGGATCAAAGATTTGCCATCTTATGTAGAAATACACAGAAGAAAATTTTTTCTGTGATCGACCTCATGTAGTGAGATTATAACTCAAATTATTATTATTACTGTATTTGCATATTGAAAATTACAGCCTCCACTTCAAGACAACAATACTTGACTTCAAGACTAAAATACATCTCTATCATTAGGTCAACTTTTTTATGGAAAAATTGGCTTGTCTAAGAAGCTTTTTTTTCTAAATGCTGTTTTTATCTAATGGATTATGCAATGGCATTTCTAGACATGTAATTGAATCCCTATAAGTATATTTTTGTAAAGGACTTAGGCTCAAGGTCTTTTTAAAGAAATATTGCTAATAGGCTTGCTGGTCTTTCTTTTATCTTGTAGAGTTCTAGTGGGAATCAACCAGGAGTGAAGTAATTGAATGGATGGTTTTTCTTTTGTCAAGCAAATGTCATCTCTTTTCTTTCTATTAATTTCACTAACAGGTGCTAGTAGGTTTATGGCATTGGACCAGTGAATGAGTGCTGCATTTCCAAATAATTTAGAATAGAAAAGTTTTTTCTTAGTTGATCAATGACTAGAACGTAGATGTCAGCCTTGATGGTTGACTAGAATATCATCCCTGGTAATGCTTAATATTATTTTTACTCCATATGAACACTGCCGTGTTTATCATATTTTCCTGTCATGAAATTGTTTTTTGCAATCTATATATGACCCATTCTGGATATCTCATGCTGTCATGCAGGATATTTTTGGCATCGTACCTGGAGATACGGATTTCAGGATCTTTTCTCATGATTATGGAAATATTCCTGGCCTTGATATTATTTTTCTTATTGGTGGTTATTTTTACCATACTTCTTATGATACATTGGAGAGACTATTGTATGCATTGCAACTACCGTTTGACCTAATAATAATAATACATTCATAAATACTTTATATGCTGTAGTGATATTAGTTTTGAGTCATGTAAATTTCCCTGAGCAGACCTGGAAGCATCCAAGCAAGGGGTGAGAATCTGTTTGCCTTGATCAAGGCCTTTACTGGCTCCCCAATGCTACAAAATGCTAAAAAAGGATCCGTTGCTGTTGCTGCAAAAGAAGATAACAAAGATCAAGCTGTCTACACTGACTATCTGTCGTGGTTTATGGTGTGCATATTTCTGCAAAACTGTACTTCGAAAATTAAAATTGCTTTAGAATTGAATTTATTAATTTCTAACGCTTGTCTAGACCCTTGCTTCTGAATTTGTGTTTTTGCTGGATTATTTTTAGTGAAAATTTTCCATCTGTTTTTCAGGTATTTTACTCAAGAAGGTGGTCTTTAGTGCTTCACAGCTTACCCATGGTTTTGTTTCTTCTCCTTCCTGTGTTTCTTCATTTTCCAAATTTAACAGCACATCTGTGGTTTGCTACCTTTCTTGACATGGTGAAAGGTATGCCAGATTGCCAGTACCATAAAAGCTTAGATATGTATTTTCCACATTCCAGTGAAAGCTATTTCCTTAAAATTTGGATATGTGATGCGTTACAATAACACTTACCAAGGCAGCTTCATGGTAAGGTATGCCATTGAAGGCTCTCTTTCAGAGAGCTTGGGTTCAAATCCAGAGAATGAAGTAGATGCTAGATATACAGGCAGGATATCTTGGCCATGTTTGTAATCAGCACAAGTGAATAAATTTTTGATCAATGAGATCCCCCTCAAATCTCACATTTCACATGGTGCTAGAAGTATAAGCGTGTAGCATTTATTAGTTATCACAAACTATTAACAATGTGTCCATTATCTCAAAAATCTTACCTGGACAATTTTGCTGACACCCACCAATGTCCACATCTGAGTACATCCTTGGCTTCAAGAGACCCATTTCACACACTGATGTCCATAACAACCAACCAGTATGGGTGTCAGTTAAGGGAGTTCAGAAATATTTTGTATTCATTTTTAATTCAGTAATTTGACTGAGCCATGTTCATGTATATTTTTGAGACCAACTGGGTCATACATGTTTTAACAGAGTATAATTTTGGATAGAAGTAAATAGAGAGAAATGATTAATATTTTTGATCTTATATGGTAAAATCAAGGTATTGGCTGTTGTTATTGTGGTTATTCTTATTTCCCAAATGGGCTTCCTGAACATGTGGGTTTAGTAAGTCATTGGTTCCACGCAGTTCTCCACATGCTATCAAACCATGGGGTTTTAGTTTAATTAATTTGAGATATCAAATTCTTCATGTTTGAAAACTTCTATAAATGCTATAAACATTTCATTTTACTTAAGCTCCTATTTGTATCAATGAATGATACTTATCTCGTTGGATCCCAATTAGAAGAAAAATAAAAGCTAGGTTTTATATGCCTAGCATTTTTTATAGCACATGGTGATTCCTAAACACCTACCTCAATAAGTACACAAGTGAAGAATATTTAGGCAACTGGTTAATTGGTTAAATCCAATATTTCACCACATCAAAAGTACATTCTCAGGCATATCCCATGATGTCATTGAGAGCATGATACAAGTATATCACTCCATTGAAAAATTACAAAGGAGATGTAGATTTTTACTTCTTTCCTTATCTTGGAAGATAATTGGTAAGAAATTCTTTTAAGCACACAATTGTGAAGTAAGTCAAAGGCCTTGTTTGTTTTCTCAACTCCAGTTTTAACTTCAACTCTACACAAACTCTTATATGTTATTATCATCGCACAAATTCCTATATATAAATTTTTACTTTACAATTTATTATACAACTCTATCATCGTTTGTAAAATTATCTTTTACTTCAACTCTCTACAGTTGTTGAAGCTAAAGCTAGAGCTAAAACTAAATAAACAAATGAAGCAAAAAACTACATTTTGAAATTTGGAACATTAAACTTTTATTATCTATGATATTATGATTAAATCAATAAGCATATTTTGTTTGTTTTTTATAGGTTGTTTCTCATGGGTTTTTTCTCACATATGAAGATATGTATATGTATTAGAAACCTCCCAAGAATTAATAAGTAATTTCATGTCATATAACTTCCGAGTTGTGGAGAGTTCCACAATGTTTAGAGAAGTTCACCTGAGAAGATACGACTGTAAGAGATGTGGGAGAGGAAGTGATGTTGGAGTTTTAGGGTTTTGGAGAATGAAAAAGGAAAAAGAATAGAAAAAACCCATATATTGGTCATAGTATCTCTTGGATAAGTAAATGGACCTAACAAAAAGTTCCATTTAACTTTACAAAACCCAATGTGAACCCATTTAACGCTTGGGCACCTAAGTGCCCACCTTAATAACCTTGATACTAGGAACAATGTCAACTTATCTTGTAATGGCAAGGAAAGCCATGAAGTGGGATAAAGGCTTGCAACTTTGCGATAAAACATGTGGTTTGAATAGTCTACTCAATCTATCTGCAACATCAAAAAAATTTGTGCAACCAGGGAAGATGTGAAGTTGTCCTTTGGCAGTCAAGTTTGTTGAGAAATATGATAAAAAGCTGTATAATGTGTCGTATTCATATATAAGGCTTGCAACGTTTAATAGAGTTCTATACTTCTATGACTCTTTAGAAGGGAAAAAAGAAGATAATCTGATAGAACAAGCCTAAACTCTATTACCAGCATCAACTCTTGCATTTTAATTACATGATCCTTTCATATGTTGTACACTTTCTTGTGTACTGAACATTTATCTGTGTTAGATTTGTGGCTATTAGCTGTTGTCATTAGTATAATGCATCCTTCTTGGATTTTGATTTTACAAGAGATTTTTTGTGACATTATGATTTTTTACGTTTGCACAACTAATTGAGGTTGTAGTCAGATTATGGTTTGGATTGTTGTTGCACAACTAATTGCAATTATTTTTTCTTTGCTTCCTTTTGTAAAATTTTCGGATTTTTTAAAGGACTTTTATTTCACTTTGCTGGGATTGTCCTCTCAATAGTCATTCCAGTTATCTTTGCTGCAACACGACTGCTTTTTTCAGATTCTGCCATGACTTGGTGAGTTTCTTCTTTATGAGGCTTTATACTTCTATTCATAAGAAACATTTTGTTTAATGGTACGAACTTGAATATTTATGGGATGTTCAGCCCCACCATTATTAACAAAATCTTGTACAATGTTAGCTGTAGGGATCTATACTGGCTTCCTGGATGTATAGATCTCTATGGCGTTCTTTACAGGCATTGTCAATGAACAAATACCTAAGCAGCACAAATTTGTTGTCAATAACACAAAATTTCTTTACTTCCATATCCTCTTGTTTTCATATTTCGAACATTTTGATTTCCTGCAGGTTTGCACGACCATATTTAGCATTCCTGATGTTTGTTCCTTGCTCAGTGGTTGGTCTATTAACTCCAGTAACTGTATTTGGATATTTTCCTGTCTCTCAAGTTGCTCCACATCTTAAAAAGACCAACAAGGTATCAATCTTATTTGAACTTCAGTTTTCCTTGCAAGATTGGTTTTTTAGATCCTACCATTGTTGATATTTTTTACATAAACTATGCTTTATTATTCTTGAGTCATTAATTGTTATGTCGTAGGTTCAGCTTATAGCCTATACATAGATGATGTTGCAGAGATAAACTAAATGCTGTAAAAAACAGAAAAATGAACATTATATGGATTAAAAAGTAAAGCATTTTTAGAAGGGTGCTTAAATGGGAGTTTTTAACAATGCTAGAAATTGAAAATAAATAAATAAAATTATATTTGTATACAGTCAGTGCCATCAAGAGTAGATGATGGAATGATATCATTATGTTATGAGGAAGAATACAATATGCTATGCATATGAGAATTATTACTTGACCAATAAGACACTAATAATGCAGTCTACTAGTTTCCAATTACAATCCTTATAGGGATCCACGAACAAGATCCATTTATTCTAACATGAACATCCATGTATACGAGCATTTGGAGTGTTATCAATGCATAATTTGCAACAAACATAAACACAAAGAAATAACCTGGAATAGAAGTAGATAATTTTAGTAGGCACAAGATAGATAAAAATCATAGTTGTGATTGTTATATTTAAGTGTGTTTTAGAATTCATGTTGTAAGTGAGTTGTCCCACATTGGTTAAGCATTAGTTGTTGCCTTCATGTAACCTCTATATATAGTGGGGTCTTATGTTTATGAATGCAATCAATCAATCAATCTTTCATCTGTTCTTTTTATTTCTTCACATGGTTTTAGAAAAGAGTCTAATAGAGATAAACCCTAGGTGAGAGGAGAAAACTCTAGTTATCACCTCCTTTCAACCACTCATCTGATGGCTGCCTTTTCTTTCTTTGTCTTCTCCTCTCTCTTTACACAATCTCTCTAGCTTGGGACTCCCTGTCACTACCCCCTCTACTCAAGAACAACCTCTTCATCATGGAAATGGACTAGGGCGAGAGAGAAGGTTTGCTGTTCGTAGGTGATGCCTTGAAGGTGACATGGGAAGATTATTCTGAATTCATTTCTAAGTTTCCCCACTTTACGCTTGAGGACAAGCTTTTGGCAAGTGGTGGGGTAGATGTTACAAGAGAGTTAGATTAGGCGACAAGGAGGGGGTTGAACGTCTGAACTTAATAGAGTAGATGTTTATATGATAGTGCCATTGATTGTCTTATTGGGGCGGATTGCCAGATAGAAGTGTAGAGTGCTAAGCTAGATACCACAGATGATATGGTGGACAATTGGATAGGATAGGATGAACTACCGAGCTATTAGTTATCTATTATTTTTTATTATTTTAATATTTTGCATGTGGTGTGCACATGATGTATTTGAACTCTTGATTGTTTATGGAATTATCAAGTTAAAAGAATAGGCATAATCCTTGTGTTGGACTCCTCATTACCCTAATCCCTCTTTTAACCCTAATTCCTTTTTGATCTCTCATTAACCTAGATCACCACCACCATAACAATGCTAGTGAACATCTGACGACAAGTGTATGATGATTGATCAGGACTTGCTGGTAACACACTTGTCAACAAGCCCGTCAATCTCTTAGAAAGGAAGAATTAATAAATTAAGCAAAAGAAGGTCCAAGAAATCAAACTTGGACTTGAATTTCCACTAAGCTGCTTTCCATGATAAGTATTTTGTTTAATTTCTTTCAACTGCATTCTGCATCTTTCTACACCTATGTTGGATGTTTATAATTATATTTTAATATTTTGTATTGCTTAATTTTGCAGGAACTATCAAATGAAGCATATTTTTGGGGGACGTTTGCCTTTCATGGTTTTCTTACTCTGGTAGGTATATCCAAAAAACATATGTCAAAAAAAAAACTATATCAGTTGGATCACCACATTGTGTCCTTTCATGCCAACACTGGTTTTGTCATTATAATATTTATGGCACATCTACGTGTCCTAGTGGAAAAACAAAGTTCTAGACAAGGTGCTAGAGTGGTCCAAGACATGCCTAGTACTTGTCTTGGACAAGTATAAGGCTACATGTAAATGAAGTGGCTATCTTTACCTATTTAAACTTGTTGGTAAATAGGTGAACAATATCTGTGGGTTAGTAGGTTAACTTGTAGGTGGATGGATGATAGCATGGAAATGACCCTACCTAAATGGGATGGCTTTGCATGGGTAGCTGGTAGAAACCTGCCCCATTACAACCCTAAGGAGGACAAACAGCAATAATGCTACGGATGATGGAATGGATCATGTGTGGCTCGTTTCTATGATCATTCACTTGCTCTTGTGTTGTTTACTTCTTATTTTCTTGTTTATTTACCTTAGGTATCCATTGGAGCCCACCTCTCCATTTTGTTTGGTTATGTCTAAAGTTTTTGTAAACCTGATTTTCTTTTCTTGACTTTAATATAATCTACATTACTTACTGCTCAAAAAAAAATTTGGATGTATCCAGACGAAGGGATTGTCCAATGAGAGATGTTTACTTCATTAGATTGGTATCAAATGTGACAATGGGAAAGCAAAATAAACCTCTAAACGTAACATAACATATGGTTACAATGAGGCAAGAATTAGAAGCAGCACATGTGTGTGGTTTGCATACCAAGAATTCTCTTTTTGGATTTGTTTGTTTGTGTTGGTGTTGTGCTTCATGTTGGGTTGCTACTGGTGTGGTGTGGTGCTGTTTTGTCTTCCTGTGTTTTGGTATATCTCCTTGACGAGCTTGCTTTTGTGCACTCTTTTTGTTTTGTTCCCCTAAAAACACCTTTCCTTTCTCTACATTAAAAAGCATATGTCACTGCATATGCCTCAGTGTTGTTGGAAGCATATCTAGCTTGAATTTCGCAAATTTTTGTGCCTTACAGCCATCATGGATGCCAAGTTTAGCGTTCTACAGAATGATTTCCCCAATTTCAAGCTTCTGAATTACCACTTTAATGACTTTTTTGAGTGGTCAAAAACCTTTTATTTAAGGTTGATAGGGATTTCTAATAGATAAATGTTCATATTTGGAAGCATCTGATTCCATCGTAAAATATAGTCAGGCAACATTATATGCTTTATTTATTTTTTTGAAATGTAGCGTGGGATTAACTCTAGGTAGGACTCAATTATATTATTATATACTACAAAGGAAAATGTAGTGTTGTTTCCTCTACTTTTTTGTTTTACTCTGAATATTTCAGTTTATAAAATTATTTGAATCTCATCTTTTATTAGTTTTTGATGATTTGTAAAGACAGTTATATAATCCAAATATAATCATTTTTGAAATACTTTGGCCAGGTTTATCTCGTATCTGGGTTGCAAGGAGGTTTCTTAGCTTATTTCCTTTCAGTGTCAATGGTTGTGGCATGGCTCTTTTTCTTATTTGCACGCAGCCATTTTGGCAGTCAATCTGTGAAGTACTTTCTGAACATTATTTCTAATGCTTAATTTACTTCTTGTCCTTCAGAATTTGTGTATTTTTTGGTGATTAATTTTTTCTATAGGTATCTACCTTGCAATCACATTTGTTTACTTATGATAATAAAATATTATAATCCTACTATCAGTATTAGTGACATGAGTATGATGGAGCCCTGTATGGATATCCGGTTATGTATGCATCTATATTTCTTATTTAGATAGATCTGTATTGATGAATGACTAATGATTTAGTTTCCCTCTAATATGGTATCAAAGACAAAAATATCAAAACGAGATCAAGTCTACATGCATCCACTTGATAGTCCAAAAGAATCTTGTAAGTCGTAAATAAATACTATAAATGTGAGTGTCCTAGAAATAATCCTGCACTCATGAGAGAGAATAGGATTTGTGGTTATATATGGGCCTCTGCTTTATTATTTATCATTTTGGATCGGATAATAGGTTATGAAATAGATGATGTCAGTAAAATGATCATATTTCCTTTGTTGCATGACTATTATCCCACAAACTGCAGAAACCCATTCTCTTTTGTTAATGGCTGATCTTTCTCATCCCTTTTTTGTGGACATTCACAAAAAACAAGAGATTTAGGCTTTGCAATTAGTAAATAGGAAAAAATATATATTTGGATATGGATAATTTGTAACCTGTGGTCAATTATGGAAGCTACACCAGGTTAGTTGTTTTCTCTCCAACAAAAATAGGCTCCTATATGAAGCAAAGTTGTGACTACAGGACATTTTATACAAGCTTCAAAGATACAAGATTTTAATTTTTTGACTTTGGTTCATGATATTTTTGCAGGTCACTGGCTGTATATTTGGTTCCTCTAATACCTGGCCTTGCTTATTCTGTCTATTTTGGTGGATTTCTTATACAATTTTTGATTGAAAAGATGGGGATGACGGGTGCTCTTCCACAGCCTTATGGTCAGTTTCAGTTAAAGTTTTCAAGACTTAACATGATATTGACTTTAGTTAATCATTTTATTTGCTTGATGTATGACTAGCTGTACCTACAAATTGTTTCACAAATTGAAGGTAATAAATGATCATGTTAATTTTCTTATTATACTTGTAGTTTTGATGATTGATGATTCTACATTTATGTTAATGTTTGTAGAATGGATGGTAGTTAACTAATTGTCGTATCCTCTGTTGTATTCCTGATAAACGGTACACTTAATAAAAATATTGCCATTATCATTGTCCATAAAAGCTAGGGTTACACTAAGAAGTTAGGAAGATGGGAATTGCATTTTGGTCTGTTAGGACCAGCTTACTATTATGCTAAAAGTTCAAGTTGATAGTGAAGGTGTACCTAATTCTCTTAAAGCATAACAACACTGGTGCATGTTCAAGTTGTGTGGCTTAAGGAACTAGTTACATGATTCCTAGCACATCCAAGGTGAAACTGTTGATCCCATATCCAACATGGTTTTCTTTATCTTCTCTTACTTTCAAGTCTTAACAACTTTCTTGCTTGTATGACTGATTAGGTTTTCAATTTCCATCTGTCTCAACCTTCTTGCATCCTATTTAATAAATAGGATGCTTTCTACTCCATCAATGGGAGAAATTGCTTTAATGATATTTCGTCCTGAGGTATAGCTTTTTCCTATTCTTTTAAATGTTTTGGTTGTGTTGCTTTCATTTAAGATTTCACCTCTGCTTTGGTTAAGTTACCCCTTGTTCTATTACGTGTGTTTTTATTAGGTATTCTTACACATAACAAGGGTGTTAGTGTTTCAATCCACCCACTAGATGTCATTTTATGTTCAACCATATTACCTTCTTTGAGTTACAATCATATTTTGAGTCTAAAGATGGCCAATTTTAAAGTGTTCCCTTGGTTCATCCTATCTAGTTGCCAATGATGTGATAATTATTCAATGAATACAGAACATGAAAATCAGTGTCCATTTCTGATTTGTTGTCACCACTGCGATACAACCAGTTCAGCCCATGCTTTAGCCTTGCTCATCTATGGTTGTCAGTCCAATGAACTACCCAAGCCCTTTGTGCTTTCTATAGCCTTAAGGAAAGTTCAAGAAACTCATACTATACATCTTATGTCAAACTTTATTTGCTATGAGCACCTGAATCCATCCTTTCAGGGGTTTGCTTTTTCATGAGATTGAGCTCTTGGGATGCAAAACGGAGGATATGCTTATAGAGCAGAATCCAACCTTCTAACCTTCTAGAATGATACTTAATACTCGTTGGAGGATTTAGGCAAGTATAAGAGGTTGATTAGTAAGTTGTCTTATCGGATGATCACTCGACCAAACATTTCTTGTGTGGTTGTCTAGAGCAGTATATTGTAAAGAGTCATTCAGTTACTAGCCTACATTGAAAGTTCTCTCAAAAAGGGATAAGTATACATAAAAAATAATCATTTAATAGTCTAGGCCTTTTTTGACTTAGGATATGTAGGACATTGGGAGGATCAGAAGTCTACTTTTGGTGAAGCAAGAAGTAGAATGTGGTATCCAAATTTAGTGTTGAGGTAGAGTATGGGTGCATGGCTCAGACTGCAGTAAAATGTTGTAGATCAGATCATTTTTAATTGTGGGAGTACTTTGACTGAGTGTTGGTTGTACACTCAATCTTTAGAGTAGTCAGTTGATAATTTTACCGAAGACTTGAGTAATTGAACATTTATGTATCAGACTAGATATGGTTGATGTATATATATTCTAGCTTGAGGGAGTGTTAGAGACTATTATTATGTATCTGAATGAGTTCATAATTGTAATAAGTTAGTTGGATATCTGTTATGCACCCAAAATCCTATGTATACACTTGCATTCTCTCATGTTGGATTGATGATTTTTTTTCCTTATCTCACAAGGACATTTACAAAGAATGCTAGTCATGGTAGTGAACTTGGCTTAACAATATAGTTTGTGATTCAAAAATGCTTTTGGATTTTTAATTTGAATTTAAAATTGTTAGGGTAGATAATGTATTATGGGAATATATGTTTAATGGCTTTAGTTCTACGTTGCTAATGATGTGATGATCATATCCTTATCACCTTTGTATATAAAGGTATTGTCTTTGTCAATAGGACACTTTTTCTAATGTGTATCTACGAAAACTTTATAGTTATCAATGTAATTCTATAATTGATTTTGATTTGAAGGTTATTTTGGGTTATCAAGTCTAAATGATTAGGTATTATATTTGAAATATAGAGATTTTGTTTTAATTTAAACGATATTTTGGAATTAACATGAAAATGTTGGTCTTCTGCTTTGGCGGGGGTGGGTTTGCTTAATAATATACATGCTAAATGTTGAATGAGTGGAATTCATTGTTGATATACCAAGTGGTTGTAAAGCACATGAGTAGAATGAAAATATTAATACCTGATTGTTAAGGAATTTGGAAAGTAATAAGAATTTTTTTAAATAGCAATTAACTTTTTATAAGTAAAAGATTTGGGTTGGAGTTTAAAATTTCAATTAGATTGAACTTTTGAATTAGAGGGTATCTTAGAAAAACTGCCAATGCGGCTGTGGTAATGGGTTCTCTTATTACTATAAGATTACATCTTGGCCAACACAAGAGAATTCAAAGAAACCATAAGTCTCATCAATGGAGGATTACAAATGGAGGCAAAAATGAACATATGGAAGAGAACTAGAGCTTGTGGCCTTGACACGACAACTCCAAGGTATTTGCTTTTAGTGAAACATTATACATCCAGGTCCAAGTATCCAAGGCAAAAATCACACATATTAACAATTAACCTAATAATTATAAAATACACAACATGCAGCTACTGCAATATACAAAGGGAAATTACAAAGGACAACTGTTTATAGTAATAGCTATTGATAGCGAAAGAGCATGTTGAGGAGGTTCTTTTTTAGTAGAGTACTTCTCAGGCCTTCAGAATGAGATTGATCTGGTAAAAGAAGATGATAACATTATTTGTCAGAGGGTTCTCAGGAAGTTTCTATTATTTACAATATTTGGAGGGTCAGATTGCCTCCTTTTGATCAGAATGTGGTGAGGCTTTTCCCACTTTACTCACCCTGATTGATGGCTGGTATAATTCATTACTGATCAGCCCAAGGAAAATAATGACAATTTGCTCTTCCCTAATACTAGAAAGTAGAAGCTAGTCTGTGGTGGTAGGCCAGAGCGTCCTTCAATGACTTAATCTATTTCTTGAGGCTGAGTTTGATATGCATTTTTTGATATTTTTTCCTTTCATTTGCAATTTAATTTCAAAAAAATATCATAGGATACATTTTCATAAATATTTCTAAATAATAGAGTTTAGAGTCAAGTATCTCCAATATCTTCTGTGATTTTGCATTTGATTATGCCTTGTAGGAAAAGAAGGTAATGGTCCTTCATTTCTGCATATCTTTTATTTTGGATTCTGTGTTTATTTTTATGCTTTATTCACATTACAATCTGGTTTTTTGTCTTTCATTATGTTCTGTTTCCATTAGTAGTGTGTTGGAACTAATAGGTTGTTTTTTGCAGGATATTTTATCCCTGATGTTTTAGTTGCAGCAGTTATTGGTGTAATGACTGGGTTGTGTGTGGGGCCTCTATTACCTGTTCTAGGTGGCTTGTTGGGCAGGGTATCCATTCTGAAGTTTTTGCTACAAGTTACCGTGCTTGCATTAGCAGTATCATCACGATTTTTTCCTTACAGCACTTCTGCACCAAAAAGAGTGGTGCTTCAGCATACTTTTCTTGTTAAAGGTATCATACAAAATGCATCTATTGGCGATTTCATTTTCTTATTAATAAAGTACATGCTGCTAACTTGATAATTTGTTTTTAATTTTTGACATTTATGTCTTTGTAATTTGTGAATAAAGATGTTCAAGCATGAATGTGCGAGATGGTCATATAAAGAATCATTTCAATATTTACAATCTTGTATTATTGTCATCTTCTTTGCTATCTTAAACATGTTAAGATGCAACAGAAGTTATAATACTTTGTAATTAAGTTGTCATTTTCCTACTTTTTTATTAATATTATATCTTTTCATTACTTTTTCTCAACTTTGCGTGGGAAACTAGCATAATCTCTCTGCTATGTTCTGTTTTCTTTGATTATTCTTATATTTTCACATTCTTTTATATTGAATCTGATGCACATGGTGCTGCTTTCTTCTAACACTTTCTGTGAAACTGCAGATGCACATACAGTTGTGGGTTCCAGCTATGATTTTTCTGTTGTAGATGCCAATCCTTTGGCATTTCTTTTCAAGTATGCACCTGAGGCAGCAAAAATGCTCAAGAACTCAGAATTTTCAACAAAAAATGTTATCCCTTCTGATCAAAGTTCTTGGGTGGTATGTAAGTTTACTCCCTTTTTGGATCTTTATATCTTATAGTTATAGTCAGTACCACGTGCTGTCAATATTCTAAACAGATAATATTTTTCCTTAAAAGGTTGACTTTTCTTTTTTACTGTTCCATAATGAAACGTGCCCCTGTTTTTTATTTCACTTAAATTTATGAATTCTTCTTTCCCTACAGGTGCATATGTAAGTTTTCTTTCAACAATCAAGGAAAATTTGTTTCTCTTATTCTATCCTTAACTTATTCAACTGTCACCCTATTTTGAATGACTTAATTTATCTCTTCAAGTAATACCGTTTATCCATATCAACATTTTCATTTCTGCTATATTTATTTTTTGCACGTGTATGTTTAACAATCCAACAATTTGTAGCATGTGTTGGTTGTCTTATTGGGAAAATGGGGATGCATATCCTTATACCCTACCATCTTAGGATTATTAACGAACCTATGTATAATCCTTTTGTTAATCCTAGTTAGCATCTCCTTCTCTATGTAGCATGGTATAAGAGTTAGGGTTTAAACACAAAAAGCAATGTACCTAGCACCACCATTGTTGACCCTCCCATACTACACCAAGAATTCATTGTTATATTATATTGAAACAGTAATAAAAAATATTATCTAACAATTAGTATTAGCATTTTGAAACGCAATTCCATTTATAATAGGTTTGCCTAGGTTTTGATTTGGATGTTTGCATATTAATAGAGTTCAAAACATGAAGATTGTTTTGAATTTTTTTGTAGTTCTCTATTTTTTTGGTGAACATATCCCTATTACATGGAACTTTTCATTTTATTTCTGCATGGCACTTACCTTGGTTATAGTAGTCAATGAATCTTCTAAATTATTTTTTTGTTAAAGATAGTAATAAACTATTGATCTTGTTGCAGGCTCTTTATCCAATATCTTTCTTATTTTCTGGAAGCTTGAAGTTCCCTACGACAGCTGAAACTATTTTTGATCACCACCACTCCATGCCTCAGTTATCTGTTACTAATACAATAAGATCTGCGAAGACGGGATCCCGTAAGGTTCATTTGGAACTTGATTTGGGGTAAAAGTCTCATTTTTTGCTATAAAAGTTGTAGTATATTTTGGTATCTACTTCATAGACATCTTGGTCCATGTGTGTATTTTTTTGCTTCCTACTTTTATGTCAGATCACTGGAGCAGATATGGGTAACAGTTCTGAATATCACTGGTCCTTTATCTAGTTGGTCTTTTTCTGGCAGTGGAATTCCAGGTGACCTGAAGTGTTTTTTTCTACTGTCACTTCAGTGCTTAGGCCAATTGAATTTAATTTTTGCAATTTTGCCAACCAATTTGTAGCTCCTGAGCGTATAAATGGTGGTCCACCATCGTATATCTGTAGACTAAGCGGTAGCAGCCATGAAAACTGGACCTTTTGGTTGGAGGTACAGTACTTCTTCCTTTTTGTATTTTCAAGATTGCATTTGAATCAGGGACACCTGTCAAATCATGTGTTTTTCCCATCTCTAAATATGCTGTCAGTCATTTATTTCAAAAATTGTGTGCAAAAATCTTACAATTCCACACAAGGCTCTCACATTAACGGAGTTGTTGCCTAGCTTGATTGTTTGGCCTAGTATCACGCACCTTTTATTCATGATACTTACATCCGGTTGTGCCGTGGAGCCAAAGCATTCCCATGTCCTCTGTATACACACAACTACTATTGTTCCTGCCTGCCTAATGTTTATTGTAATCATCTGCTTCTGTTTCATTTAATTTTATTTGTTCTGTCTCAGTTATGTTTGTTCGTTGTAAGCTGTACACCTTAAATGGTCCAACTCGAGGGATAATAGTCCTACATTAGAGTTTATGCATTTTACCTCACTATATAACCACTATTTATAGGAGGGCTAATCACATTGTGTAAAAAAAATCTCTCATTTTTTTCTCATCTTTATAGGTATGAATAAATTCCCAAATGAAAATTTGTATTGAAATGTTAAAAAAAAAACCCACTCAGATAATAATGCAATAGAAAATGGAGGCCAAGGAGAACCATTGTGGATAATTCCCCCATGGAATCAATACTTGTGACCTTTAATTGGTACTTATTGTTTTGTGAGACAGAATTTTCCATCCCTTCAGCACGAATGCGGATTTTTCTGTCTTTTTAGGATTAAATAAGGTTGTGCTTGACTATTGCTTTTGGTCACATGTTAAGGTGGTTTCATTAACCTTTTTATCTTACATATGGTTCATTCCTTTTTTGCACTAATTTGGACGGTTGACTCCAATTTCATTAACCTCTGTGGGGCATATATCTGGAAGACATTCAGTTGAGCTAATGAATTGATATCCAAGTTATTTTGAAACTTAAGTTATTCAATTTCGTTAATCATACAGGCCAGTAATTCAGATGCTCTGAGGGTCGATGTTGCTGTACTAGACCAGCACCTGATGGACGATGCTAGGAAGCTCAAAAATCTATTCCCAAGTTGGGCAGATGTCATGGCTTTTTCGACCTTTCTGTCAACCTATTATTTATAGTCTGAATCTTGATTTTGTCTGGACACACTTGGGAAGTCGGATGTGATCGAATACTACGATGCGATCGCCGTCCCGTTCTTATTGCAATGTGGCGTGATTATTTGTAAATTATAATATGACGTGATTCATAAAGCGGCATAATTATTTATTTGTGGTATGATTATATATGTAAATTCATCTTATGGTTTGGTTCATGGAGAATGACCGTCTTGTTCTATTCATATATTTTCATATGATACAGTTGTTTTTAGTTTTACTTATGGTAGAATCAGTTTTAATAATTGTGAAAAATTGAAATCGATAGTAATGAAATAAATAGTATCAAAGTTGTATAGTAAATTATGTAATGAAAATCTATATATGAAAGTTTATACAGTAATAATGTTTATACAGTAATAAGTAAGGTGATAGAAGTTTATGTTTTAATAATAGTATTAAAAGTTTATGTAAAGTTAAAGTTGAAATTAAAATAAATAAGATTTAAAATTCTTGAAATTAAAATAAATGTAGGCATAGCATTGAATTGGTTATATGATTTATTTGTTGTATGTATGAATGCATGAGGTTTAGTACCCATTATGGTGGACAATATTAGTGGAATACGCGACAACACATTTTTGTATGTTGATCGTACCATTGAATACTCCAATTCAACGGGAAAAATCTACGTTTTTCAGGATTGGGGAGCCGCCGTTGTCAATTTCCGCAACTTGCATCAATTGATAATAATTATAATAATAATTATATTCGAATAATAATAGATACTTATATCAATTGATAATAATAGATTTTGAATTAAAATTTCCACGTGTATATTTGTATGATATTTCTAATAATTATATTCGAATTTTAGTAAATAATTTTCTTTCTGGTAATAATCTTATAAGACAAGAAAATTTATGTATTGCTCACTCATTGAGTGGTCCATTTCATTTAAAAGAAGAAGTTAGAGTTGAGTTTTCTGTGGTTATTTACAAGAATTTTTTTGGTAGACACTAAACCTTGTACGTCATATTTGTTTAAGAAGAACTCTAACAATGTATAGTGTATGTGGATTTATTTTTTTGATGAGAATTAAATTAAGCAAAAATTAATTTAATATAAGGACATTTGTGTATTTATCAAAATTGAAAAAAATTAAAAATATGATCTATCAAAATTTGACAACACGTGATTATGAAAGATTTACTAAGTGAATATGATGATACAAAGTTGTGTGACAACTATTAAGGTTGTGTGTGACAACAAATACGATTGATTTTTCTTTGATTCACGATGAAAACATAAGAATTCAATTATCAACTATTTTTTTATACTTATAATTGAGAATTAAATTTTTAACTTTTTTTACACAAACATTAGAATTGAATAAAATTAAATTTTTCTTAATTCAATGTCACTCAATTCTAATAGTGTAAATACCCCTTATGGTTGACAGTAAGATTTAACTCACCAAAATTTCAAATAAACTTAAACTTTGACTCTAATTAATTGAAAATAAATGTAGCCTTAAAAAAAAAAAAAGTTTTAAAATATACAATTAGTTTCAGGGCATGCATGCAACGAAAATAGTAAACGTTTTCTTTCTAAGAATATCCAGGGGTGTCCTCCAAATTTCTCCCTAGGGTTTTTCTACCCCTCGCCTCCGCAACTCTTGTATTTATAGTAAGACGTCGGGCTTGGAGGGTTCGGTGCCGCCGGTGAAGAGGAAAGTGCTTCGTTCGATCCGTCCCCCCAAAAGGCAGGAATGGTGATGTTCTCAACTCTTCTCTTCCCATCTATGTTGTCTCTGTTTCTCGTCACGTCTTCTGACGTCTTTGTGCCGACGGGTATTGTTCTTGATCCAGGTGAAGTACTCGAGGGAGCCCGATAACCCCACGAAATGTAAGATTTCTGGGAAGTCCGTTTTTTTCTTTTCTAGATTTATTTTGATGTGGTTCTGAAGCTGTGATTTCGTAAGGCAGCATCGAAGGCGATGGGGAGGGACCTTAGGGTTCATTTCAAGGTATGTGGATCTGGTTCTTTCTATGGTTTTTGTAGTCAGTGTTTTGTCTTTCCTGTTAGTGTTATTCATGTCTGCGGTGATGTGCCACTTGCTGTGTGTCCAGATTGTTGTTTTTTGTGTAACTGATGGATGATGTGGTTTCGTTGCCTGTTTGGGTAGTGGTTTGTTCCGGTTTCCATGCTTGATAAATATGTAAGCTATCGACTGGAATGTATCTTGGTCATTTGCGAATTCTTGGATGAACGTCACTAACTGCTAGAAGATCAAGCTTCATTTTGTCGCTTTGTGCGTTTCTCTTGTAATAATCTAGAATCCAAATGGTTGTGGACAGTGTCAGAGGATTAGAATGGGTGGATGATCTGTGATTTTTCGTATGGTTTGTTGGATTCTTTTGGTAGTATCATGCCTGGATGCTGACGGCCACAGGAGTATGTTTTTCCTGAAATGTCATGTTACTTGCATTCCTGGAAATGATCCATCATGAACTTTCAGCTTTCCAGAGAAATTTGCTTTTATTACTGGTCAGGAGTTTATATGAAATAACATCCTTTAATTTGAAATATTGCTTCAAGCTTACTTTTTGACGACATGTTGGTCGATATCCATGATAAAAACAGGAGTTTTATGTCTTATCGAGCAGACTTTGCAACTTCAGAAAAATGATAATCATTCTTTTCGGGTGAATCCATGTAGAAATTGGTCTATGATCATTGATTCCGTAAATGAATAGTATTTTCTATCAAAAATGGTTCCTGATATCAGACTTTCTAGTTGATATTTCTCTATAGTCAAGTCATGAAGCTTCTACACCATGTTGTTTGCTCTCAATAATTTCTTTCTCAATTCTTACACATATATATGACGTGAGTTTTAATTGACCAATAAGTGGCTTATTGATACCCCAGAGTAAATAAGCAGGAGTTTGCTGCCTAAGTGCCTATTTGTACAGATTGATAATCTTCAAGAATTTCGGTATCATTGGATGCACCCATGTGGACATGATCTGTGCACTTAAGACCCACTAAATTGCTGAGATGCATCTGTGTGAAATCTCTGATATCAATAAATTAGTCAGATATTTAACTTCTCTCAACTTTTTTATTTGTAACCTGAGGAAAAAAAGCAGGGGTCTGTTGTCTCTCAAAGCAGGCTTCTCGTAAGCTTCAGGAAAATAAAGATCACTGTTATTGGGTGAATCCATGTAGACATGATCTATGATCATTGATTCAGTAAATAATGAGACAATTTCACCAAAAAGTTTTTGATATAAAATCAGGTTGGCTTGATACAAAAAGGTTTTCGGATCCTTTAACAAAGCAGGTGTTAATTGATATTCCACATCTTCCAATTACTTTTGTCATACCCTGTACTTAAAGGTGGGGTTCTTTTGTCCAATTGAGCAGACTTCTTGTAAGATTCACGAAAATCAGAATCATTGTTGTTGGGTGAAGCCAT
Source organism: Amphibolis antarctica (assembly GCA_024699675.1). Classification (NCBI taxonomy): domain Eukaryota; kingdom Viridiplantae; phylum Streptophyta; class Magnoliopsida; order Alismatales; family Cymodoceaceae; genus Amphibolis; species Amphibolis antarctica. The sequence goes on along the minus strand of JAMKPZ010001372.1, from coordinate 16,722 downwards.
GTAGAATGTTCTGTCCATAGATTCAGAAAAAAAAGTAATAAAGCATCGTGCCCATTGGCGTGGAGCATTTTTTGCTGGATTACTGTTATTGGATGAATCTATTTGGAGATTGCCTCTGAGTGTAGCTTCGGTAAACATTGAGATAGTACCTTGCATTGTCATTGTTATTGTTAATTCGCCTTGTGTTTCTGAACCCGCTATATTTTGTTTGTCCATACTATGCTTTATGATTATGTTGTTTGTTTCGTAAGTATCATTTTATTTGGCTTTCATTTTATTATGTATTTAATATTGCACGTATCACTTTGTTTTTAGTGCTTAATATTTTGCGATTTTAAAGGATTTTCGTTATATTCTGACTTTGTATAATGCCATGCCACTTTTTGCAGAACACTAGGGAAACGACCCATGCAATCAGGAAATTACCTTTGGCTAAGGCTAAAAGGTATCTTGAAGATGTCATTAACCACAAACAAGCTATACCGTTCACTAGGTTCTGTGGAGGTGTTGGTAGAACAGCACAAGCAAAGAACCGTCATCCTAATGGACAAGGACGTTGGCCTAAGAAGTCAGCCCAGTTTATCCTTGATCTGTTGAAAAATGCGGAAGCAAATGCTGATGTATGTTAAGTCGTAACATGGAACTTGCATTATTATGGTGCTCTATGTAGTTGATTGCATTTGCTTCATAGTATCAAATAATGTGCGACTGCTCCAAAGAATATTGAGTAATGTGTGATAAAATACATTTTCAGGTAAAGGGTTTGGATTTGGATACACTCTATATCTCTCACATTCAGGTGAATCAAGCCCAGAAGCAGAGACGCAGAACATACCGAGCCCATGGGCGAATCAACCGTAAGTACCTCTGATGCTCTTTGAAATATCTATAGGAATTTACTCTATGTCAATTTCTGTGTCAGCTTACATGTCCTCTCCTTGCCACATTGAGTTGATTTTGTCTGAGAAGGAGGAGCCTGTCAAGAAAGAGGTGCCCAATTCTAAACTCCTCATATCCCTTCTTGGATTTTCATTTTGTTGTTATTCCTTTTGCCCTAGATTCACATTGTCATGGGATTTACATGCGATCGAAATGCCTAATCATTCATTCCTCTTGTTCTGCAGCCTGAGACACAGATTGCCCCTCCCAGGAAGGCAAGAAAGGGTTACGCTTTACGCAGTGGAGCATCGTCATAATTTAGAGCATCGTCATGATTTCTTGCTCACGACACTTGGTTAATTCACCGTTGTAGACAATTTTTGTTCCCTGGTATTTAATCAAAATTGGATCATGATCGTGGCGTGTGCTTTTCTCCCATTGGTATCGATACATTAGTTTAATGTTTTTGATGTTCGTTATGACTACTAACATTTGCCAGGGTAACGGTATAATCCTTCTTTCTCTTGTTTTGTGGTTGTCTCATTCGTTGTTCTTGCTACGAGCGTTTGTGATTATGTATTTATATATATATATATATGTATGTATTTTCAAATCTACCGTTAGAAAATTATATTTGTGATCCGGAACGGAACTTTGGACCACTTGGTATACAAGGTATGGTCATTCAATGGTTTCAACTTAGCTATGAAATTAGTTTTTTTAGTTTCAATGGTCATTCAATAAAGTTGAAGTTGAAATTAGTTTTGCTAATTAAATTGAAGTTATATAATAATTAAAGTTGTAGAAATTTATACGTAGTAGTTTGAGTAGTAATAATAACATTAAGAGTTTATGTGAAGTTATAATTAAATCAAATAAGGTTTAAGTGGTCATTTGATAATTTTAATTATACATAATTATATATATATTATTATTATATAATTATATATATATATTATTATATAATTATATATATATTATTATTATATAATTTTTTATCTTATAATTTATTATAAAATTTTATTTTATTTAATAATAAAACTTAACTTTAACTTTTCATTATATTTAAAAGACTTCTCGTTATCATACTTTGCATCAGAGAAAAGAAAGACTTTTTCCTTCCATCCGTGCCCCATCCCTCGTCGATCTTCAAAGGGTTATGACATTGTTTGGATCAATTCTCAAAATTACTTTGAATATTATAATTATTGTATAAATTTTAATATATAAATTTCATGTTAAAGTTGATTTTAAAGTAATACACTAAAATCCTTGGGCAATAAGTTGAAGTAAGTTGGTCTAGTGGTTTCTGTGGAATCAGTAAGCCTTGTTTCATGTAACCATTTGAATGAGATAGCTCAAGTTTCTCCAAGAATAATTCTAATAAAATTCAAAATTTCTTTCCAGAGAATATAATGAAATTGGAGTTCCCAACTTGCATGCCTGAAGTTAGGAATATACTGACAGACCAGGGAATTCCCATTTAACCTGAAGTTGGAAGAAATGCATGCCATCAAGGTTGCCATGCCGATTTTAAGGCCAATCTATGTCCCTAAACTGATGGCATGATTGATGCTAATGAGATGCAAAACTATTTTCATTGTTGAAAGATGATACCAATTACCAACTGAAATCCTACATGCCTGCAAACACTTTGAAAACATGTGATTTCTCCTTCAGAAAGTGCAGTTCCTGTTCTAATCCTTCGGAAAGGTAACAGCAGAATGCTTCAACTATTGATTTCATTCCCACATGCCCATCTCCCACCCATGTTCCCTTTTCTTTGAGAGGGAGAATGTGTTGAAATCAGTGATGATGGCCGTTGGGTAAAAGGAATATTTTTATACGAAAAGACCAAAACAGCAAGAGAGCATCAAACGGTAAGATTAAAAATTTGTCATGGAGCAAAAAGAGCAAAACAGCAAGAGAGGATCAAACAGTAAGATCAGAAATTTTCCATGGAGATGCAAGCTTGCTGAATGGCAATAAATTCACTGCAGCATATCCATCTGTATGACCTCTATTAAATGATATCATAAATCAATTCTCTTGGTTTCTTTTCGTTTCCTTTTTTTTCTGCTTTTTTTTTTTGATAGAGTTTTATGTTTGTCTGGATTCAATCATTGAATGGAAAACTTGTAACGCTTTTAAATATTTTAATTTAAATCTATGAAGTACAAATTTTACATTTATACTGTAAACGCATAATGTCTATTATAATAAACGTGTATGAGTATGGATTGAATTCACAAGAAGTTAATGGGAAAATATCATCGAAAATTTACAAATTTCGTAATCCTAAAAGCGTAATCTAAAATCATACGTACGAGAAATTTTTTTACAAAAATTACAGAAATTATTTTACATACCCTCCTTAGCCATTCAATACACGTTTTCACCAAATGAAACAAGCATTTGGTATTATTTACATGGCTGTCATTGAAGAGCTATTATATGCATCAAAACACAAATACATGTACATTACTCACATCATTTTCTGTACTAAATAATAAGGTCAGAGTTAGAAAAAGGGAACAAGCAAAACTATATACTTATGTTAGTGAGGCATTTCTTCAAACACCTAACATGTATTCACAACTACCTACATATTCATAAGAGAAAACTATTCATTTACAAGTCAAAATACCCACGAAAATCTTACTGAAATTGATGAACGAATGTGCAAACACAAAGACACAAACAAAACATAGAAAAACACATAACAAAATAAGAACAACAAAGACATTTGAAAACACAAAATATACTTGTACAAGTCATGTAAATACAGTTTTTCAGCTTATATAAGGATCATGTCTCTCACTCTTGTGTACCTTGAAGTTTGCATGTCTTCTAGCAGTTGCTCTTCGCTTCCACAATGGACATCACCTCACCGCAAGTCACTAGCAAGGGGTCGCCTAGGCTATCGGAATGGTGGACGTGTGGCTGCGTTTTTGTGGGTGTGCGCTGCTCCTTGCACCTGTGACTCTCCACGCGTTCAGCACCTAGAACAGATGGAGGAGAGGTTGTCGTTCGCAACTCACGCACGGTTGGTCGGACAGACGTGTACCGTTTGTGGTTGATTGATTGTCTTTTTTTTTGCAAAAATGTCATCAACTTCTTCGATCTGATGGAATTAATCATACTAGCGTGAAAATACATTTGCAAGATTGAAACTGATAATGTACCTCAAAAGTTAGCTCGTTTGTTTTTTATTTTGCTGTGAAAGTTAGAATTGAGAATAGTGAAATAAGTGAAGTTGAATTTTAGTAAAGAGTATAATAAGAATTTATATGTAAAAATTTATATACGAAAATAAAAGAATGTATAATATCACTCGCTTAGATTTTGTCATATTTCTAGAAATGTCATATACATTGCTGTTTAACCTTTTAACCAGCAATCTAAGTAGGTCCCATTTGGCATAGCCTAAATGGACTTGTCTATTAATTTAATTTTTAATTACTTTTTATTTTATTAAAAATTAATATTATAATAATATAATTTATAAATATTAAAAAATATTAAAGATGAAATTAGAACTCAGCATCTATGTATTATCTACTAACAAAGTTAAACTACTAAATTATATATAATATATACAACTTAATATAAATATAAAATTTTAAAAAATCATAAAATTATTTTTATGTCATGTTATACTGATTCACATGTTGAAAATAGATTATATTATAACAGTACGAAAACATAAAAATACAATCCAAATACAATTCATCAAATCATAACAATCAATGATATAATTTAATCATATTAAATTATATTAATCCAATTAAACACTATTCAATTATCAACTCTACATATCTCCTCCACCAACCATATTCTTGATGAAATTGTTATTCTTCGGAGGTCAGGCTTGCACCAACATCCAGAAGAATAAGGCCTTCGACATCCAATCATGGAAGGGAGAAACGATAGGCAGATCTTGTCCAAAATGGCTTGTGCCAACAACTTAGACCCCACAAGGCACATGGTGTGGAAATTGGTGTCCTCCGACGAATCAATACAAATCTACAGTTTCAACTCTAACATCTTGCCCACGTGTTTGAATGGATGTATTGGTCAGTTCAACCCCGCAGTGCCCATAGAATGCCATTAAACAATTCAAGCTCAATTCAGAACAATATCATGGTACTGTTTGTTTGTTTTTTTTATTATATATCATAATTTTTATTATAAATTATAATTATATACAATAATATTTATCACGTATCTTTAACATTCTATACTAAAAAAATTATATTAAAAATTTATATTATAAATTATGTAATTTTAAAAAATATATAAATCTCACTTGTCTAATTTCATCTTTATATTTTCAGCTCTATGTATAACCTTAAACAAACACTACCTATGCCAAGTTGAAGCCTCTGTGATAAGAAATGCCTGAAAAATATGTTCAGCTCAGACGTCGCTATTCTGTATCATTTCTAATTACACACAGGAAAATATATTTAATCATTTAATCTTTGCATTTACAATCTCACACACACACCTCCTCAGATATAACTGTGAGCTCATGTGCACTTTTACTTTCAGCAAGGATAAGAAAATTTCAGATTTACATGCTAAGACTTGAAACTATATATAATCTCCTCGACAAAACAGACATTTTGGGAGGTATGTATATATATATATATATATATAGAGAGAGAGAGAGAGAGATAGACAAGGAATAGATATTCTTGGAATCTTTCCCAAGCTTAAAAATGTTGAGATCCACCAGGTTTTGGAGACAATAAGCTAGTACTGCACTTCAAGCTTGATTAACTGAAATAACATCATCCACTATTTTGGGACTGAAGGGAAGCCTGCCTCTGTTTCTTCCCGTCATGGAGGTTGAAGTTGGGAACACCTGGAAAGCAGCAATGCATGGTCTTAGGGGTCCTCTGCTTCCCACTTGTAGCATTGCCATTTGAAGGACCTTCACTGCTTCTTCCACTGGATTTTGTGCCTAATACATGTGGGCTTGTATCATGTGAATTGGAGGGGAGGTTGGTGCCACTTGGGGATTCTGGTTTTCCATTAGCTTCAATCCTTTCATCATCCTTATGCGCTTCTTCATCTGGTGGTCTGGCTTCCAGTAGGAGTTCAGCAAATTTCTTCCTTGGAGAGGGTTCTGTTCTGGTGTCTGTAGGTGTGTCAATTAAAGTTTCACTTGGTACAGGTGTATTTGGAATGATGATTTGATGGTTTGGAGTACAATTGCCAGAAGGAATGAAATCTGTCAGGAGGAAAGGCAAAGAATCAGTGAACCAACCAAATTTTTCCAAACCATCATAACAGCAGAAGGCAGAGAGCAAGGCAAACTTTGGTGCTGGTGGATGCTATGTGCAGTATTCATTAGTTGCCATGCAATTATAACAAAAAATGGAATTCATTACTTTTGATGTATCAATACTAAATTTACCTCCATTGATGCTAAAGAAATCGTCTTCACAATCGGAATCCAACCACGCACGGGAGTCGAAGAAGGTTTCATCTGTACTCCCTGAGGCATTACAGATAAGGATTCACCAAATGAAACAAATACTAAAACCGATCATATAAAGAATTCAAGTGACTTTGTTGGACTCATGAGAAGTTGGTAAATTTAATAAGCCTCTAAAATGGCAGTCCCCATGACTTATGTCTTATCATACTAGTCTAAAAATAAAGGTAAGGAATTTTATCATTGTAGAACACCATATTGAACTTTTTCCAGAGAAAACTTGAATAAAGCAGTATATAATGTGCTCACAATGTGCTCACAGGCTGCAATATTAGTAACTTGAAAAGAACAAAAAAATAATTGTGTATCTCGTGCCAATTTTGTATAAATGGACTTGTATGTTTTGAGTGCCTAGTCTAGGCATCACAAATTTTGTCTTATTTCCATAGTCCTTGGTTTCTGAGCTAAGCATGCCAATCCTATCCTCTTTAACCTTAAAATTAGCATCTTGTTGCATAGAGAAAAACATGGAGTTCTTCAGCTGGATTAGAAAACCAGTTCACCAGACACAAGAATCCATACATATTCTACAAGTAACCATACGATTGATCTGTCAATAGGAACCCACTCCATCATTTAAAGAACTGTAAAGCTTTGTCAGTTTCACAAAAATTATGGTATATGCAGAAGGCAGAGACCAAGGTAAAAAAAGGTAAACGCCAAGAAAAGACCACAAGGAATATCAAATCCTGGTCTCATCAATCCCAGAACAATTGACAAAAAAGAGACCAATAGGAAGCTGAAGAAAGTATGAATCAGACCTACATATTCTTTTCATTGATTAATCCAAACACAACAAATCCTCTTACACAGAAGTGAAAACAACAAGACAAGAAAGCAGAGGATAAAAACCACTCATGAAAAGGGAAAAAAAAGAAGCAAACTAGTCTTCATGGTTCAAGAACTAAAACCAGATACTGTTCCAGAACACAGCAAATTTTCAAACAACTTTCTATTGGTACTTACAAAGATGAATCAAGATCAGTGCAAAAACGGGAGAATGAGAGATTTATTAATACCAAAACTAGCGCACTTGTATCGCAACCCAGAATCCAGGGGCTTGCTAGCATGCTCAAACCCACCAACAGGACCCTCTCCTCCCTCCTCCACCTTCGTCACACCAGGCATATGTCGTCGTCGTCGTTTGGAAGAACCACCACTACCCACTCGAAACCCAAACAGAGCCTCGGAGTCCCTGTGAACCGAGACACAAGATCCCATGGCTACAGAACAAAAGGGCCCTTTTCTCAAAATGGTTACCTCCACAGGACAACTGGCTCCATACCCCCTGACGGCCAAAAAAGATCAGAGCTTTGGAACCCGAGAAGAGATTGATGATGCGGGTCTTGAAAATGAATATTGATTTTGTCCGAGGACAGAAGAAAATCTTGGGTTCTCACCTTCAAGGCAGTTGCCGTGCGTGGGTAAAGAGGTCGACCATCTGGTGAAACGCGTTGAGATTAACAGTGAGAACCGTCTGCAGTGGTTGGGGAGATGGGTCGCGTTTCCTTTGTGGACTGAGAGAGAGAGAGAGAGAGAGAGAGAGAGGTAGAGGTAGACGTAGAGAGAGAGGCGTCGTTTGAAAGTGAAGTCAAGGGAGGAGAACAGAGAGCACTTCACCACATTTCCTCTGTTTTGCTGCAGGATTTCTTCTGGTATTATTTTTTTTAAGAATAAAAGTTTAAACATTGAATGATCAAGGTATTGATTGCTTGCTTCGAATTTTTACTATATATTTTTATTTTTTAATAGTATTCTGTAATAATTTTAATAAATTTTAAATTTTAATATTTATAAAATAATTTTAATATTTTATGTTAAAAAATTATAGTAAAATACTTACCTCGTAAATTATATAATTTTTTTAAAATATGAACATGCTTACCTAATTCTATTGATATAATTAGATAGATGATATTTATGTTTTTTAAGAAATTATAATGACATAAGTATTTTAGTATAATTTTTTAGTGTAAAATATTAAAGTAATTTAGTAAATATTACTGTAAATTATCACGACAGTGAAAAATAAAAATATATAGTAAAAAATTTATAAAAAAAAGTGTCTTAAACAAACATAGTTTTATTTATTTTTCACTTGGATAGAAATTTGAGGTTGAAAATAATAAAATAAAGATTAAATTATTAATAATTTTGATTTTTGCATAAATTTAATAGTGTAGGTGTCAGGGTTTAAGTTAGGTGGTGCATGAAAATTTCATTGCAAGTGAAGGATGAGAATTAGGGTAAGAGTCTGTTCACAGATGTGTTTTACATTATTTTTACTCTTTTGCTTTCATTTGTACATCTACTTCTGTTTGTATAACTTCTACTACTTGCTTGTATAGTTAAAAATATTATAAATATGTATGATATTTTTTAATGTAAGTGCTTACAGTAACATCATTCTTAAAACAAAATTAAAAAAAAAAGCATTACCATTGTTAAGACATGGAGGCATGTGAGTCAAAAATGGGCTAATGTTGAAGATTTGTTCAGTTGAACATAAATATTTAATTAAAACAAACTTCTGTAAATACTATTGTCCAAAATTTATACATGTATTTTTTTCTTTTTGTTTTCAAGGTTAATTAAGATTTCTCAGACACAAACGTTATTACCATTAAATAGATTAACCGATCAATTGCACTCGTTTTAGGAATCAAAATTACATCTTTGATTCTAATTAAAGATTTCCCATTTCGCTATTAATAATATTTAAATTCTATTTAATTCAATTTTACCTCTGTAAATAAATTCTATGTTTAAAATAAATTTTATTATTTCTTCGTCTTTATTTTTTACTTTTTAAAGTAAAGAGTACGATAAAAATTAAAAATACTTTTAAAAATGATAAATGACTTTTGTAAAGAAACCTTAATTTTAATATTTGTAGTTAAAGATGAATTTTTTCTTCGTCTCTCTGTCTCCTTTTCACCCTCAAAAGTCAAAACCCTACCATCGATAACAGGGCATTCCTGCTGTCAAATAATTTTTTTATTTTAATATCATGTGTAATAAGTTATGTTAACTCAAAAATACAAAAGTACAGAAATATTAAAAAAATATATTATATTTTATTAAAAATATAATAAATAAAAAATATTTTATTCCCTCCCTCATCGGTTTTGCAGCAAATCGAAGGAGTGGGGTGCGAATCAGGTGATTTTTTTTCGGACGGTAAAATGTCAAATCTAATAAATAGTAAAAAAATAAATAATATTATAGAATATTATAATATATTAAAAATACAGTTGTATCATAATTAATGCAGTAAAAATGCTCAGAGAAACGATATCATAATCCATTAAATTAAATTATATTAATTAAAATTATATAATAATTTAAATAATAAAAATTTATATATTAAAATTTATAAATAATAATTATATTAAAAATAATTTTAAAGGGTAAAAAGAATTCTCTGAACGCACCCGCCGTTCCGACGACAATCATCGGCACGGTAACAAATCGGCCTGAGATGAGAAGAGATCGTAACCGTTGGATCTCTGTACACTTCACTTGTTCTGGGCTTTTGCTACAGCGACGCCTCGACCCTATCGCCTCCTGTCGACGGCTACCGCTTAAAAATCCCTCCCGCGGCCGCATTCCACCCGCCTTCACGGCGGCGGTGGCGGAGACGGAGGAGGAGGTGGGACCAGTCTCGACATTTTCAGCATGATGCTGAGACTGGCACTCCCCGTCCGGACCGGCACCTCCCGGCTCGCTCCGCGACGGGAGTCCGCTGTGGGAGGTAGGCGCGGGGTGGCGTCGGCGGGGGTGGTGATGGGATGCGCCGTGAGAGAGGGCGGTCTGGCGATTGCGGTGGGTAGAGAGGAGAATAGCACGGGGATTGGGTGCGGGGGCATGGCGGAGAAGCTGCGGCTGGGGAGTTTGGAGTCGGATGGGTTGTCGTACAAGGAAAGCTTCATGATCAGGTGCTACGAAGTCGGGATCAACAAGACCGCTACTGTGGAGACCATTGCCAATCTGATGCAGGTATGAGGTAGAGGAGTAGACGAAAGCCTCGTCGTTTTCGGGAATTTCGGTGCTGCATTTGAAAAATTTCGAGTCTTTGGATGACGAAAGCCTCGTCTTTGGATTTCACCTATTTCCTGTTTCTCTATGTGTATCGGGTCTGTGGTTTAATGGTGACTACTGGTGATTTCAAAATTGTGGTTTTCTTTTTGTTCTGTAACTGCAGGAAGTTTCAGGTAATCATGCTCAGAGTGTTGGGTTTTCCACCGATGGATTTGCCACCACCACTACGATGAGGAAGATGCACCTCATATGGGTGACTTCTCGCATGCACATTGAAATCTATAAATATCCAGCTTGGTGAGTCTTTTTAGCTTATCATTTGGGCCCATGTTGCATGAGTGGATTGATGTTTGAATTATGGGTATCATACTCATGCCTTGCAATGCAGGAGTGATGTTATTGAGATCGAAACATGGTGCCAAGGGGAGGGAAAAATTGGTACCAGGAGAGATTGGATCATCAAGGACTATGCAACTGGGGTTGTTATTGGTAGAGCAACCAGGTAGAAGATAATTTTGTTTTATTATTGTTTCTTACTGTTATTGGCTAGAAATGCATGTGTGTCTGGCTAAAATTATGTAGTAGTTTTTGCTTAAAAAAGCGACCTTTTACTGAACATATTTGGCTTGAAACATATATTATAGAAGAATGTTTTCTTAACGAGAGATTGCATTCATGCCTTTTTTGGAATTATGAGCTTGAAATTGTTGACCCACCAACTGTAGTTTCTTCTAAATTGTGAATTTGGACAGCATTTTCGAAGGATAATTGCTGGTAGGTCCCTTGAAAAACTACAGGAGACAATTGCATGCATGTCTTAAAAATTGTGAGTTTCTTCGAAATGATAATCCTGGTAAATAATATGGACGATTTTCCCATGGCCAACTCAGCTACTTGAGATAATTCCTTTGGAATTAAGGCAGTTTCGAAGGATGGATCCCTTGAAAAAGCAAAAATGTAGCGGTCAAATGGAAAAGTGGATCTAAATTAACTGTTGAAAGTTGAAACACTTTTGCTTTGAACCTAATTTTCTCAACTTTTCCCAGCAAGTGGGCGATGATGAACCAAGATACCAGAAGGCTTCAAAGAGTTAGTGATGAAGTACGTGAAGAACATCTAGTTTTTGGCCCAAAAACTCTCAGGTATCTCTACTTTTTTCTTTTTTCCCAATTTTTCTTTAACGTTTTTTTCCAAATAGATCAGCATAATTTTAAATCTAAGCTTTGTGTTGTACTTTCTGTAGTTTATTTGCAAATTATCTGGTAGTGTGTCTTGTACAATCTCATGCCTAACTCTACTATAAATCAGATTCTGCAGATATAACAAAAATACCCCTAGTTTCTTCTCTTGTTTGGACTTTTCAAGGAGCAAATGACTGGCTAATTCTCCAATGGAATTAAAACATTGAATTGTTGATGCTTTGCTTTCTGTTTCATTTCATTTTGACCCGTTACTTGTCATTTGTGCAAAATCCAATGCTGCTGCTTTGGTGATTCCTTAATGAGATATGTTGGGCTTAGGTTGTGTTTTTCCTCCTAAGAACTCAAAATTTCACCTGCCCTTTCTTCTCAGAGAGCTTCCTATGATAATTGATGACCTTTATGCATTCCATTCACCATCAGTCCATCATCCTTCCATTCTACCAATCATTATTTTAAATGGCTGTTCTCAAGTAACATCCTCAAAGATTCACATCTTTAATCATATTAAAAGATGAACTTGGGGTTCTGACCTCTGTATGTCTTAACAAGCAATCAATAGTTCCATCTCAAACAGGTTATTATTTAGAGCTTGAACTGTTGCCGGCAGCCATGTCTAGCTGGTCATGATTCACACACTGTAGGCTGTAGCTCCAGCATCTCATTTCTTTACTGTTTACTAGAATTTTGAATAATAACCACTAGAAAGAGCTATGCGATTGCAGATAATTCATATGTTACACCACTAGAAAGATTGAAATGGATACGGTGTGGTTAAAGGACAATTTACGATGAATTAAATAAGGTATACGTAAAGCCTAAAAAATAAGATGTCTATCTTACTCAGTAGACACATTTGGCAAACAAATTCAACACCTTTTGCCTCCTCTAGCTTTACATCTGCATCTTACTTGATGAGTAAACTGGATTAATGACATGCCTACACAGACTTCTGTGCAATTTGGTGCTAACAAGCATCCTGATTTGCTCAGATTGGCTTTCCCGGAAGAAAATAATGACAACTTGAAGAAAATCCCTAAACTGGACGATACAGTTCAGTATTCACGATTGGGACTCGTGGTAAGATATTTCCTTATCAACTGAGAGATGCATGCAGATCTGAAACAGCCCCTTACGGGTGAAAACTTCTCAGATTAATGTTCGTTTTCTTGAATTTGCAGCCTAGAAGAGCTGATTTAGACATGAACCAACATGTCAACAATGTTTCTTATATCGGATGGGTCCTTGAAGTAAGTCATACAGTTTTCCTTCTTTTTATTGCTTGGGTAGTTTTCTTCATCCGCACCTAGCCATCTCTGTTTACAAACACCGCTTGCTTCAGAGTGTTCCACAGGAAATCATTGACACCCATGAGCTGCAAACAATAACATTAGACTTCAGGCGTGAATGCCAACGTGATGATGTTGTTGATTCCCTTGCAAGTTTGGAAATAGAAGACAATGTAGATTCATCACCCATGATCGACGGTACAAATGGATGCCCCAATGGAAGGTATGATGAAAACCATCAGTTCCTGCACGTGTTGAAACTCTCAGCCACCGGGCTGGAAATAAACAGAGGTCGCACTGTCTGGCGGAAGAAACCTGCAAAATAAGGACTCTGGGGTTGTGTATCGTATGTGCACTCTCAGCTTTCATTCATGAACTGCATTATAATTCCTATCTGCATTGTAATCCCTTTGATGAGATTCAAAGGGTACCTGCTCTTAAATTTTTTAGATGATTTGTGAACAAGTGCCCGTGTTTAGGGGTGGTTGCCTCCAGAAAGTTTGATATGTGAACACCTTTCTAATAGAATCCTGTTCCACTTGGCATCCATACTGTTGCCTCCAAAAGATTTGATATATGAACATTTTTGTTGTAGGGTACTGTTCCAGTTTGATATATCATCATACTTGTATTGTGTATCTACATAACCTTCCCCACTTAACATCCATACCGTTGTTTCCAGTCTGCGTTTTGCTTGGTTGCTTTCAAAGTTTTTATAGGTGATTCATTTCAGGGAACCAACGGAAAGCACTTGTGTAGTTTAGAAGAGAGTAAATGTTATGACTTTTGGCTCAGTTTTGTGTCATTGGAATTTCTAAAAATAGAATTTAAGTGAAATGACTTTTCGTTTGACCAATTTCAAGTTTTTGTTTATACATCAAGGAAATTATGGAAATGAATTTCTCATTATTTCCATATCTCACCTAATCTCTCTCATTTATTGATCCTCTCTTTCCCACCACCACCCCGCCCCTCCCTCATGAATTGGCGCGAAAACCCTCCATTTGACGCACGTGACTTTGAAAAAGATTCAGTGTTTGGTTTTACATTATATAGAAACATGTAATGTTATTTTTTGTTATAATATATTTTTTATAATGTGTGAATGACATGATGAAGTATTTTTTCTGATGAGATTAATGAATATCTTTTTTATATATTTTTAAATAATTTTTATTATTTTAATATTTAAAATTTTTTAATATTAAACTTTTATATTAATTCCCATGACACAAATACTTAAAATTTAAAATTCTTCTCATTTTCTATACACACAAGTAACTCTCATTTTTACAATTTCTCATTAAATTCTATCATTTTTATTTCCTATTTATTCAAAAATTTGTCATTGCATTTCTCATCATTTTTAAGTACAGATAATATTTTTACTTAGATTTCGGTACATGATTCATTTTAACAAAAATCGCTAATGATCTATAGGTGATTTTATTAGTAACCATTGGATTACAAACCAACGCATTAAATAAATATTCCCTCAAATGGATGGATGCAACTTAACTTTGACACACAATACACATGCGCACACAAACACGTCCAAAGTTCAAATGACAGTTTCTCAGAGATTGGAGTAAAGTTTCAGGTCATTAAAGACCAAAACAAAATAAGCCTAGACTTGGAGAAGTGAAACCCAATTTGCAAGAATGAAAGAATTTTAATAATTCCACACAATGGTACGAATTGAAACACTAGCAAATACAAGAACAAATGCACCACCACAAAGGAAGATTATACATTGGCAGACTATAAGTGAGGATATAGATGCAAATTTTTCTGATTTTAAACACACAAGATAAAGATGGAAACATGCATTTTGGGGAATCGATGATAGTTCCCTTCTTCATAGCTTGATGGTCATCCTCGGAACAGGCAACCGAAGCACTGGAAAGGAAAAGAAAATGTATCCAATCAATCACCCTGAGGAAATCCCTATTTTGGCACACCATCACTAGAGTAAGTTTAGAGAAGAAAAGTATTTTATCTTATTTTTCTTTGTCTGCCAGATAGCTACGATACAAATGAAGAATGAGTGGCTCAAAGAGTCAAAGGTCCATGGTGTAGATGGTTTTCTTTTAAGGTACGAGCATTAGACATTGATGTGGGTTACAAAAAAGCTATACACTTCGCAAATTAAACTGAGGAAACACACTAACTGAAAGTTAGACCGTTGTTCTTGACTTTAAAGGGAAGATTCTCAGCGGTAATGAGTGGATGTTGGGAATCAAGGACGATAGCTAAGTAATTAAAGGTCAAGTTGCTTAAGGTCTGGAAAAATTCAAAATTGATATACTGAAAAAAAAAGGTGCTTAAGTTTTTTTTTTTGGAGTATTATGAGAAGCATGTGGCATACTTTAAAAAGAAGCATCTATTTAAACATCATTAAAACCATTGTTTTCATATGATTGCATCCTTCATTGTTGTTCAGAATCCTGCAAAATGACTGGCTTCCATGAATTAGAATATTTAGTTTAGTTTATCCCTCTCTTTTTTTGAAATTGCAAGAAGATGTAGTATTTCAATATTGAAGAGTGTAAACTATAAACCAATGGAAACCTAGTCTAACATTTGTTTGGAATCATTCAAAAAATCTTGTATAACCATGCAGCCATAATGAATCAGAACTTACAGATCCATCACAGTGCTTTTTGCTACGGCGCTTTTCAGGTTTTCTGTAATAATCAGGTTCTGGAATCCTAGCAATGCCAGCTTGCCTTCCTTCCCTCACCTCGTTGAAGATATGTGTGTATCCTCCACTAGATGGAGTATCATCCCACTCACCAAATTTGGGCAATGCTGTCCCCTTCTCAGGCTGCCAAAGAAAGTATGATCTCATGTAATTCAAGATTATCTCTTACACTGAAGAAAAACAAGGTCTCAATCATTGAATATATCCACTAGACTAAAATTCATCTAAAAGATCTATGACAACATTATCGATCTCATTGGATCTCTACACATTATTGATCTTTGAGTTGGATACCATAGTTCGTGCATCATGAATCATAATATGTAGCATAATTGATCTTTCACTTTATTTGTACAGTATACATAAGGCAGGTACAAATCCAAGAAAAATCATTAGCATTAAAAAAAGCCATCATGTTGATCATTCAAATGGAAATGGATGAAGCACTTACAATTGGACTACTTGAGGTTGGTGGCTTGTTATTATATCTTGCAGGTGAGGGATTGGGGCGATACTGACCACCTTGCGGTTCAACCTTCCCCTCAGATGACTTGAATTCATCACTTGGTTTGCTTGCAGGTTGTAAGCTGTCATGAACAACATCATTGCCTCTACCTCTACCATCACGAGAGAAGGCAGTCGGATTGTCTTCAGGGTCGTTGGGGTTGAATGGCTTTCCTCCCCCTTTGCCTACTCTTGCATTCTCAAAGTGCACCGTATAAGGGGCGTGGTCACCATTCTCCCAGGCTCCAAATTGAGGAACACGCTGCAACCAATGAATCAAAAGCATCAATCAGTAAGCATAACTCGTTCATAATCTGCAGAAAGTATTGCTTGCAATCTGGATTTTGA
The DNA here is from genome assembly GCA_024699675.1 of Amphibolis antarctica. Lineage (NCBI taxonomy): Eukaryota > Viridiplantae > Streptophyta > Magnoliopsida > Alismatales > Cymodoceaceae > Amphibolis > Amphibolis antarctica. Next base: position 252 of record JAMKPZ010001372.1, on the reverse strand, counting down.
TTCCTGAGTTCTGTTCACGATCTACTGACATTTTTTGCAACTGGCTGTTGATTCCTGAGTTCTGTTCACGATCTACTGACATTTTTTGCAACTGGCTGTTGATATCAAAAGGTAACACAATCTACAGACATTGGCAAGTGTGATGAAGTAACTGACTAAGGGAATGATGACCATTTGTTAACTAAATTTGGCATCGGATATGTTCATGACATATTCTGCCATAGAAATATTTATTTATTATATTATTGTATT
>JAMKPZ010001371.1:0-26427 GCA_024699675.1 Amphibolis antarctica | reverse complement strand
GTTAGGGGGATGGAGCTGGCTTGCCGCCGGCAAGCCGCTTCAAGGAAGCGGCACCCGGACCCCCAAAAACCCACATTTGGTAAAAAGTTAGGGGGACGAAGCCGGCTTGCCGCCAGCAAGCCGCTTCAAGGAAGCGGCACCCGGACCCCCAAAAACCCACATTTGGTAAAAAGTTAGGGGGATGGAGCCGGCTTGCCGCCGGCAAGCCGCTTCAAGGAAGTGGCACCCGAATCCCAAAAACCACATCTTCGTGCGAATGATTGGGGAACCAACCGGCTTCCACCTGCCACGTAGCGGCTGCCGGTTGGCTACCCAAGAAGGCAAGCCGAATCAATCAGGAAAATACGACGAGATTTAACCACGTAAATCTCGCAAATCCGCCAATTACGCGGACCGCGTAATCAAGCCAGAATTACGCCCATTCCATCTTCAGGCGCCCCCAAAGAAGGAAGGCAACCCCTTATAAAAAGGGCGACCCCCTACACCACTCAGTAGTTTTGAATTTCTGGGAAGAAGGGGCGAAACTTTGAAGAGCGAAGGATTTTTGGAAGGGCAGGATTTCCTGGGAAGAAGGCTGACACCCTCGGGAGAAACGACCATCCACCAGTTCCAAAGGAGGAAAGTAGCTTGGGGCCCCAACACCTTTTTGCCGTGCCGAAGCGAGGACTTCTGATCCCCGTCGACGACCCCCCTACAGGTAAGTCCTTCCACCCTTGCCGTTTTACGTATGTTTTTTACGATGTTTCGTCGAGCCCCGACCGCATAACACCTTCCCTATGCAAGGGAACGGTCGAAGGGCGGACCCAGGTATCATTCCTTCGAAAACACGTCCGAAGGTAACGGTGGCCGCCCTCCTGGCCGGGTGAATCCGCCCGGCTCGGTCGAGCTCAATTCACTCGTGACCATTCTGTCGGGTCTTTTTACGTGGAAACTCTTAGTTTCTAGCAAGTTTTACGAATTTTTACACCATCTCCACAGGTCTTTCTCGGGGTCCCGAAAAGATTTCCGGGTTGATGCCATCGGCCAGGATGCCGCTGGCAGCCGTTCGGGTGTACGAACACATACAACTCGACGGTCCTCGTACGTTTTTTCGGGAGACGTAAGTATACTCTCCCAATACCTTGGAAAAGTTTCCAGGATGACGCCACCAGCAAGGATGCCGGCGGTGGCCGTTCGGGTGTACGAACACATACAACCCAATGGTCCCCGTACATTTTTCCGGGAGATGTAAGTATACTCTCCTGATGCCCTGGAAAAGTTTCCGGGATGACGCCATCGGCAAGGATGCCGGCGGCGGCCGTTCGGGTGTATGAACACGTACAACCGGATGGTCCCCGTACGTTTTTCCGAGAGACAAAAGTATACTGTCCCGATGCCCCAGAAAAGTTTCTGGGATGACGCCACTGACAAGGAAGCCGACGGTGGCCATTCGAGTGTAGGAAATGTACAACCCAATGGTTTCCATTTTTTTTGGAAAATATAAGTCCTCTGTTAAATCTCATGTGTTTACAAACGTCAAGAGAAAAAAGGGTGGGGAAACAGCCGGCAAGCCGTCGGCTGGCCGGTTCAAGGAACCGGCCCCCGTTTCCACAAAACCCCATGGGCACGCATGGAGGGTGGAAATAGCCGGAAAGCCACCGGCTAGCCAGTTCAAGGAACTGGCCCCCGTTTCCCCAAAACCCCCATGGGAGTGCATGAAGGAGGAAACAGCCGGCAAGCCGCCAGCTAGCCAGTTCAAGGAACCAACCCCCGTCTCCCCAAAACCCCCTCATGGGTGTGCATGGAAGGGGGAAAGAGTCGGCAAGCCGCCGGCCCCCGTTTCCCCAAAATCCCCATTGGTGCGCATGGAGGGGGGAAAAAGCCGGCAAGCCGCCGGCTGGCCGGTTCAAGGAACCGGCCCCCGTTTCCCCAAAATCCCCATGGGTGCGCATGAAGGGAGGGAACAGCCGACAAGCCACCGGCTGGCCGGTTTAAGGAACCTGCCCCCGTTTCCCCAAAATCCCCATGGGTGCGCTTGGAGGAGGGAAATAGCTGGCAAGTCGCCGGCTGGCCGGTTCAAGGAACTGGCCCCCGTTTCCCCAAAATCCCCATGGGTGCGCATGAAGGGGGGAATAGCCGGCAAGCCGCCGGCTAGCCGGTTCAAGGAACCGGCCCTCGTTTCCCGAAAACCCCCATGGCTACGCATGAAAAGGGGAAACAGCCGGCAAGGAACCGGCCCTCGTTTCCCCAAAACCCCCATGGCTGCACAAATGGGTTGGGAAGGCAACTGACCAGCCGCCCATCAACCGGTACAAGTAGCCGGCGACTGACTCCCCGAAAATCCATCTTTTTCTCCCCTATTCACCGCCGGATCCAATACGGATCCCCATTTTGTTCAATTCTCATTTATTTACTTAGTTCTTATTTATTTTCATTGGAAGGGATACGGTTGTCCGACTAAACACCATAGAAAGTCTTCTAAGGTGAGGCCGTAAGTGGCTGGATTGACTATCATGTTTTCCGTTTTAGAGCCGAAGAGAGGCCAGGAATGCCCGGGCTATCTATGGTTGCCTAACACCTTCCCAAACAGTACCCTGAGCCCCGTATCCAGTTCTCTCATGTTACACGATTTTACGTGAATCCCGTGGTTTTATCGTTTCGATGGTGGAAGGACACTTTCCCATCCGATTTTCCTTGTTTTCTACCCGAAAATATGGTGGCGACTCCGTTCAACGAGCCATCAACTGCATGTGGTGATGCGCTCACACAAACACCTTTCAATTCTCTGTACCTCAGTCCATCTACCGGTGGGGCCGGTGGAAACCCATGGGCTTCCGGGTGATAGCTGAATGAAAGAGAGGGTACAAGTGGGCCGGCGCCCGATTGACCACCCACTGGATGACGAGCTGGACCGCTTAGAGGCAGGCCTCTCGTACTGGCCCAAGTCAACTAATGTAATGGGTCGGGTCTGGAGCGAGACCCTCTACCGACCTTCGGTTGAGATGCGGAGGAAGTGGGCCAGTTCCACCATCGCCTCTGCAAAGAGCAATTGGCTGGGAGGTCGCCGAATCGGGAGAATCACGCCGCGCATCTGGCACTGAACCGTCGCCACCCAATTCACTTGGCAACCCGTTACCACCACGAAAGTCGCAAGGTAAGTCGCCACACTAATCTCGTCCCAATGCCCCCCTTTCGGGAGGATTGTATTGTTAAGGACAAAGGAGACGAGGTTGGCGACCGGGTTCAAGTCCCAGGCCTTGACGATCCGTTGTTCAAAATCGGCATCCGTGGCAACTACCGCATTGATGTCACTGATGCTCCAGGGAAGGTTCGATAGGGAGGAGAAGATGTCTAGGCCGGTGAAGCGGAGGCCCAACACCTCGAACAGGAGTGCATCGGAGAATTCCATCGGTCCTGACTGGATGCTCAGATAAAGTTGCGACTCCACCTCCGACAAGTTGGAGTACATCTCAGCCACCAAGCCAGGGACGGTCTCCACCTGGCGGAATTCCCGGACGAAAGGAAGTAAGCCCTGCTTGGCAAACAGTTGTTCCACCTTCAGCAATTGGTCGAAGTTAGCTGGCCTACCATACAACACCATCTTTACGACCAAGCGGCCATCAACGGGGTATGCCAAATCCAGATCGATCTTAAGGGGAGCCACGCCATTAGCCACCACCTCCTCAGAATAGGTCGGAGTCCGATACCAAGGTAGTGCCAGCCAGACCGATCCTACGTCTGAAGCTACATCATCGGGGATCTCAAACGGCACCGATGGAGTCCCGGCAAGAGGCTGTTGCCAGTCCACCGTGGTCTTGCGACGCATCCGACGTCGCGAGATCTGAAGGGGGACCTCCGCCGATGACTCACCTTCCTCTGGCACACAAGAGCTAGAGGCACTGGAGCTCCGTCGCCATTCCCCCAACCACCAATGGGACATGGCCTCAGCTGAGGTAGCATCGCAGCCATTGTCAGTTAGTTTGAAGAAGATGGCTAGGCGGGCTGACTTGGCTCGGTTAGGATAGGTGAGCTGCTCCACCGGCATATGCCTCAAAGTCATCGATAGAAGATCGACCCATCGTCATGCAGACCCAGAAGCTGATTGGCGGACGTGCCCCGTAACATTTTTCATGCGAGGCATGTTGATTAAAGCTTGTGGGAAGAAGTTAAGGAAAGATATAAGAAAATCCAAATGGGAACTCAAGGAAGGAATGAAAACAAGAGGGAGAGATGAGGAAATCTCCAACGACCTCACCCTCTATTTAAAGGGAAATGGTCACCCGGATTCCGCGTAGTTAGAGGCAGCAACCAGTTCAAAAACCGGTTGCACAAAAATCAAGAAAGCTAAAATGATTCCTGACAACTTTGAAAAGGTACGGTCAAGGCATGGTAACCGAGAAAGTTGCACAGAAATCGAAAAAGACGAACGAAAATTGAGAAAGGTACGACAAGCACGTGAGACGTGTGCACCTTTGTCTGGTTGCCGCATCTCGCGAGGCGGCTACCGCTTGACCAGCTGATTAAAAAGAGAAAATCACAAAGGTACGACATGACCATTCACTGCGTCTGTTGCAGCTTTTCCAATCATGTCACCAGCCGGTTGCCGCCTCCCGCAAGGCAGCAACCGCATGAATAGCCGCCCCGAATGTAATGTCCCAAAAGGTACGATGTGACCATTCATTGTGTCTGTGGTAGCTTTTGAAAAAGCAACGTATCACGTCTTGAGGCGGTAACCACGTAACCAACCAGACGGAATGTAATGTCACAAAAAGTGTGATGTGACTATTCACGACAACTTTCGGAAAAGAAACATGTGAAGCTTTCACATCACATCCTGGTGACCGGCTCCCACAAGGTGATTGCCGCGTAACCAGTCGGTTAAGATCTAAGACGCGGGGAGATATGGCACAGCCTCCGGGCACGATACGCGAACACTTTCCACCTCGTTACCCGGTCACTGGCAACCACAAGGTGGCTGCTATGCAATCAACCGGCTAGCGATACGGCATCCCTCGGTCAAGTGACCGAGGGTGTAAGTCCGATTCTATTATCCGACCTATGATAGATAATTCACGAAATCGTGAAATCAAACATGGCTTACCGTTTACGCATGGAGGGTCAATCAACCCTAGGATGTCGGTTTCCTTCCCCCAAAGTCATACAACCTCGCCTAGGGAGGGGCATTCTGTTGACCCCATGCTTAAAAGGGGAATTACCCGGCTTGCTGCTGGCAAGCCGCTTCAAGGAAGCGGCACCTAGATCCCCAAAACCCACATTTGGTGAAAAGTTAGGGGGATGGAGCCGGCTTACCGCCGGCAAGCCGCTTAAAGGAAGTGGCACCCGGATCCCCAAAAACCCACATTTGGTGAAAATTTGGGGGGATGGAGCCGGCTTGCCGCTGGCAAGGCAAGCGGCACCCGGATCCCAAAAACCAACAATTGGTGAAAAGTTGGGGGTGGAGCCGGCTAGCTGCCAGCAAGCCGCTTCAATAAAGCGGCACCCGGATCCCCAAAAACCCACGTTTTGTGAAGAGTTGAGGGGGATGGAGCCGGCTTGCCGCCGGCAAGCCGCTTCAAGGAAGCGGCACCAGGATCCCCAAAAACCCACATTTGGTGAGAAGTAGGGGGGATGGAGCTGGCTTGCCGCCGGCAAGCAGCTTCAAGGAAGCGGCACCCGGATCCCCAAAAACCCACATTTGGTGAAAAGTTGAGGGGATGGAGCCGGCAAGCTGCTTCAATGAAGCGACACCCGGATCCCCAAAAACCCACATTTGGTGACAAGTTGGGGGGATGGAGCCGGCTAGCCGCCGGCAAGCCACTTCAAAGAAGTGGCACCCAGATCCCAAAAACCCAAATTTGGTGGAAATGATCGGGGGCCCAGCCCGCCTTCGCCTACCACGTAGCGGCTACTGGTTAGCTACCCAGAAAGGCAAGTCGAATCAATTAGAGGGATTCGACGGGATTTAACCACTGAAATCTCGCAAATCAATCAATTACGCGGACCGTGTAATTAAACCCGAGATCTCGCCGCCTTCCATCTTCGGGTGCCCCAAAGAAGGAAGGCGGCCCCTTATAAAAGAAGGGGGCCTTCCACCCATTTCAGAAGGCAGACACCCTCTCGAGAAAAGGCTAGAACCTCTGGAGGAGATGCACGTTGGGACGCTTGGAGAAGACGTCTGCCGAAGGTTCTAAAGGAGGAAAGCAGCTCGGGGCCCCGACGCCTTTTCGCTGCACCAGAGTGAGGACTTCCGATCCTTGCCAATGACTCCGTACAGGTAAGCCTCCCTATCCTCGACGTTTTCCGTACGCTTTAACGACACCTTTCTCTAGCCTCTCCCATGTAGCACCTCTCCCATGCAAGGGAAAGGTCGGAGGGCCGCCCAGGGTATCATTCCCTCAGAAACGTGTCTGATGGTACCGGTGGTCGAGTTCGGCTCGGCTACAACCCTTCCATCAGGTCATTTTACATGGAAACTCTGATTTTCCCAACCGTTTTATGCGTTTTATCGGGTTCCCCCACATTTCTTTTTCCAGAAGACGTAAGTCTACTCTCTCGATGCCTCGGAAAATTTTCCGGGATGACACCACCGGCAAGGATGCCGGCGGCGGCCGTTCAGGTGTACGAACACGTACAACCCTACAGTCCTCGTACGTTTTTCTGGGAGACGTAAGTCTACTCTCCCGATGCCCCGGAAATGTTTTCGTGATGATGCCACCGGCAAGGATGCCGGCGGTGGTCGTTCGGGTGTACGAACACGTACAACCCTACGGTCCCCGTACATTCTTTCGGGAGACGTAAGTCTACTCTCCCGATGCCCCGGAAAAGTTTCTGGGATGACGCCACCGTTAAAACCCCATGCTTTAACGGACATCTGTGTATTGATGACTCGGGGAACCACCCGACTTGCTGCCGGCAAGCCGGTACAAACAACCGGCCATCGGTTCCCTGAAAACCCATCTTTGCACAGATGGTTCGGGGGACCAACCAGCTTGCCTCGGCAAGCCAGTATAAACAACAGGCCACCGGTTCCTCGAAAACCCATCTTTACACAGATGACTCGGGTAACCACCCGGCTTGCCGGTATAAACAACCGGCCACCGGTTCCCCAAAAACCCATCTTTACACATACAGTTCGGGGAACCAATCGGCTTGCCACCGGCAAGTTGGTACAAATAACCGGCCACCGGTTCCCCAAAAACCCATCTTTGCACAGATGGTGCGGGGAATCGGTCGGCCTACCTCCGGTGAACTGGTATAAAAATCAGTAGCTGGTCCCCGATCTCTAGGAAATGTGAGTCTACATTCCCGATGCCTCGTAAAGATTTCTGGGATGTCATCTCCGGCATGCATCCTTGCCGGCCCCGCCCAAGTAACAATGCAAGTTCTCATCTCTAGTATTGGGATAGGACACGGTAGCCAGTATATCCAACCGGCTGTCTGGCGACCCCGGAAAGTTTTTCTGGGAAGGGTCACATGTGGCCAGACTGACTATTGTAGTTTTCCATTTTAGAGCCGGAGAGAGGCCGGGAATGCTCGGGCTGTCTGGGGGTGCCTAACACCTTCCCCAACAGTACCCTGAGCCCCATATCCAGTTCTCTCATGTTACAAGATTTTATGTGATTCCCGTGGTTTTATCGTTTCGATGGTGGAAGGACACTTTCCTATCCGGTTTTCCTTGTTTTCTACCCAAAAATAAGGTGGTGACTCCGTTCAACGAGCCATCCGCCCCACGTGGTGATGCACTCTCACAAACACCTCTCAATTCTCTGTACCTCGGCCCATCCGCCGGCGGGGCCGATGGAAACCTGTGGGCTTCTGGGTGATAGTCGGATGAAAGAGAGGGTACACCTGGTGCTTGAGCTGAAACCACTTCCAAAAAATTTAAAGTATGTATTTTTGGAGAACAATGAGAATCTACTAGTCATTATTGCTTCTGATTTAACATCAATACAAATAAAAAATCTTTTAAAAGTGTTGAGAAAGCATAAGGGAGCAATAGGATGGTAGATGTCAGACATAAAAGGTATAAATTCAACTATTTGCCAACATAGGATTAATCTGGAATTTGAAATTAAACTTGTTAGGTAACCATAGAGAAGATTAAATCCAAATATTAAAGAGGTTGTTAAAAAGGAAATTCTAAAATGCTTAGACAATGACATAATTTATCTAATATCTGATAGTTCTTGGGTGAGTCCAGTTCAGGTAGTACCAAAAAAATCTAGGATAATAGTTGTGGAAGAGGACAACAAGGAATTAGTTCCAATTAGAGTTCAAATTGGTTGGAGGGTTTGTATAGATTATAGAAGACTGAATGCAGCAACTAGGAAGGATCACTTTCCTTTGCCTTTTATAGATCAAATGTTAGAAAAATTGGTAGGGCATGAGTATTATTGTTTCCTCGATGGCTATTCAAGTTGTAATCAAATCCATATTTCACTTGAGGATCAAGAGAAAACAACTTTTACATGTCCTTTTGGAACATTTACCTTTAGTCGTATGCCTTTTGGGCTATGCAATGCACCTGCTACATTTCAAAGGTGTATGATAGGCATCATTGATTTTATAGATGAATTTTTAGAAGTATTTGTGGATGATTCTTCTATATATGGGGACTCATTTGAAAAATGTTTAATTAATTTACAGAAAGTACTAGAGAGATGTGAACAAAAAAAGTTAGTGTTAAACTGAGAAAAATGCCATTTTATGGTTAAACGAGGAACAGTTTTAGGACATGTTATTTTTGCTGAAGGCATAAAAGTTGACAAAGCAAAAGTGGAATTAATATCTAATTTACCTATTCATAGAATAGTTAAAGATATAAGAGGATTTTTAGGACATGCTGGTTTTTATAGAAGATTTTGTTAAAAACTTTAGTAAAATTGCTTGACCTTTAACTCAATTATTAATTAAGAATGCACAATTTGAATTCAATGAGGAATGCACGAAAGCATTTAATTTTCTTAAGGAAGCCTTGACCACCTCACCTATAGTGTATGCACTCGATTGGTCTCAACCTTTCGAATTAATGTGTGATGCATCAGACTATGCATTAGGTGCAGTTCTAGGTCAAAAATTAGACAAATTACCAAGAGTAATATATTATGCTAGTAAGACATTGAACGAAACACAAATCAATTACAGTGTAATTGAAAAAGAATTTCTAGCAGTGGTTTTTGCCTTAGAAAAGTTTAGGTCTTATCTAATAGGCAGTCACACTATTTGCTACATTGATCACTCAACACTTAAATGTTTGTTAGTTAAAAAGGACGCTAAACCAAGGCATATAAGATGGATTTTGCTATTGCAAGAGTTTGACTTGGAAATTAAGGATAAGAAAGGTTTTGAAAACACTGTGGCAGATCACATGTCAAGATTAGATGCTTCATTCCTACCTGATCCACCAATAGATGATACATTTCCAGATGAGCAATTGTTTATGCTAAACCCCTGCCCATGGTATGCTGATATAGCTAATTATTTGGCTATGGGTTTAGTAACACATGATTGGTCCAATTTTTATAAGAAAATGTTCTTTTCATGGGTTAAATATTTCTTTCGGGATGATCCTTACTTGTTTAAGTAATGCCCTAACCAGATTGTAAGGAGATGTATCCCAGAAGCTGAAACTCAATCAGTGTTATCATTTTGTCATGATCAACCTGCTGGAGGACATTTTGGAGCTAAAAGGACTGCTTTAAAAGTGCTTCATAGTGGCCTATATTGGCCAACATTATATAAAGATGCGTACGAATATTGTAAAAAATGTGTTCAATGCCAAAATGTAGGAAGAATTACAAAACGAAATGTGATGCCATTAAATCCTATCCAAGAAGTAGAGGTTTCTTATGTCTAGGGTATAGATTTCATGGGACCTTTTCCAAATTCAAATGGTTTTATTTATATCCTCCTAGTAGTAGAATATGTAACCAAGTGGATAGAGGCAATTCCTACTAAAACTAATGACTCTATAATAGTGATGAGATTTTTAAAATCCAACATAATGTCTCGATTTGGTATTCCAAGAGCAATTATCAGTGACAGGGGAACTCATTTCTGTAACAAAAACTTTGAAAAGTTATTGAAAAGATATGGAGTGTTACATAGGTTAGCTACCCCTTACCATCTTCAAACCAATGGACAAGTTGAAAGTGCCAACAAGCAAATTAAAGGAATCATAGAAAAAGTAGTAAACACCACTAGGAGAGACTGGTCTGATAAGCTAGATGATTCTCTTTGGGCATATAGAACAGCTTATAAAACAATATTAGGGACAACTCCATATAAATTAGTATATGGCAAGACTTGTCATTTACTTATGAAATTAGAACATAAAGCATTATGGGCACTTAAGCATCTAAACTTAAGTATAAAAATAGCAGGTAGTAATAGACAAGTGCAGTTAGTAGAATTAGATGAATTAAGAAACATGGCCTATGAGCCAAAAGAACTACCCAATGGGAGAGTGCTGCTGAAGTAAGTCAGGAACAAATTCCTACCCCTAGAGTTCATGTTGTTGAACCACAGATTACTTGAGGCTAAGATGGCTAGCTTGATACATAAAATTGATGAGTTACAACTTAAACAAAAGACTGAGCCTACCATGCCTAAATGTACAAATTGTTTTGCCATAAGTCATGTTGTAGAAGACTGTCCTATCTTAAATGACTCTGAAGATGTTAATACTTGATTCTATAATCAACGTAACAACTCAAATTTCAATCCTACTTATAATCCTAGGTGGAGGAACCATCCTAATTTTTCATGGAAAAATCCAGGCCAACAACCACGTCAATCTGAAGGACAACCTTTTATTGAACAAAACACAATGAACAATAGTTCTTTAAATGTAAATCATAATCAATCTACTCATGATCAAACTTTTGAGAAACAAATATCAAACTTACTGTAAAAAGTAGATTCAGCATTAAAATCAAATCCCCAAATTGTAGCACATGATTAAGCTATTAAAAGAATTGAAACACAATTGAACCAAATATTGAATTCACTAAACTTAAGAAACAAAGGTGCTCTTCCAAGCCAATCTTTACAGAATCCCCGTGTGCCTCATGGACATATAGCTCATGGAGGGGATGTGCAACACCACTCGACCTAAGCTAATGAAGCTGCAGTTTGGTGGTGTCTATTTATAAACCACCTGATTTTCTTGTAAGCCATTACAAGTCCACAAGCTTAGCACTATAGGAGTACTATTTTTATTTATTTGTTTTAAGAAAATATCACTCCTTTTCAACATATCTTATTGATGCGTAGCACTGATATTTAATTTTGACAGCATTACTCGTGCATTTCAAATGCTTTGTCATTATGAGTTCAATGCATTATTTAGCATGCATCACATTCATATGCTTGATATGAAGGAGAAGTTTACTTTATTTTATAGTTGTTATAAATTTTCCTATTCATACTAGACTTTTCTATTTACATTGAGGACAATGCAAAGTTTAAGTATGGGGGGGGGGGAGGTTTATGTTTTAGCTATATGTTTCATCAGTTTAAATAGTTTAAAAATGTTCAAAATTTTAAATTTTTCGCATCTATTATATCTTTTATATTTTTATGTTTTTCTCGAAGACAAACCTTGAGGAATATGAGTTTCAAGTGTTGCTATTAGAATTAATGGGAAGACCCTATTATACTGAGAGAGAATCTCCAAAGCTAATTCCAAATAACCTATTGCCCTTAGATGAGATAGATTTCAAATTAACTTATGCAATGGGTTGAGTCTTCCTATTTCATTTGAATTAATGCCTTGTTCACCTAATTTTCTAAAGAGGATTCAATTTCTTTCTCTTTACCCTATTTGAGTGGAGAGATAACCTATGCCGAGTAGCACCACAAAATATAATCATGATATGAAAATTTTCCATTCTGGTGAGCATTATATTGAGATATCTCCCAACTTTTCTGAGTTAGAGGTGATGTGAAGGAAGGTAGCAAGGGTTTGAGCTTTAATGCACCATGGAGTTCATTTGGGAATTAGATTATGGAGATATAAGGTGGTGAACTTAATTGACTATAAGTCATTCATTAGTTCTAAAAGTGCAATGCTATGTCATTTATTTTGATTTTATATGTAATCAAAAAAAAAGGGAAAAAAAAGAAAAGAAAAGAAAAGAAAAAAGAAGTACTAAAAATATTGAATGAAAATGAGGAATATTTATAGAGAAAGAATTAGAAAACTTAAGGGACCAATGTTAGTATGAGTAGTAAAAGGGAAATATTTGAAGTCATTTAAGATGTAAGAATGAAGTGAAATGATACTATTTCAAAAAGTCAACATTCTAAGTGATGGTATATTATTGTCTTATCCCTTGTCTACTGGCCAGAGCATTTTCCAATATCTTAGAAAGGATGGGAGTATCTCAAATTACCCTCTTTTGTTGGTGAGATGTGTATGCCTGCTTTAATGATTTAATTTCTGATTGAGAGTAGTGAGGGTGTGAATTCCTCTTGCTTGCATAAGACAGATGGTTCTCATGAAAAGGTGACTTCTTGTTAACATTTTAAATGAGTCTATTCGATTTAAGGGTAAGGAGAGGGAGTGTTGTAAGACTGAACCACCTCATCCCCTTGAAGTTGTTCTAGCAACAAGTGATTCAAACAATCCTTGGGTTGGTTCTATTTCTCTCCTCTCTTCTTTTCTTTCTTTCTCTTATATCTTATTTATTTTGTTTCTTTGGACTTTGTGGGTGTATCCCTTGGAAACCCTTCGGAGACACAACTCCACCACTAGGGTAACCTAGGGGTTTAAAGGCTTATTGCATCTGCTAAGTGTAGTCATGTTCCCTACGAAAGTGGCCTAGTATAGTTTTAGTTAGTTTTATTTAGTAGTCTTTATTACCTTCATAGTTTTTATAGTTTCATTTTAGTATTTTGCTAAGTGACTAGCAAAACTTAAGTATGGGGGATTTGTTCAGACTCAAAAGTGTGTATTTTATTGATATTAATTCATGTGTTTTAATGAGTTTTATTTGCATTTTGCATTGAATTATGATGATTACAAGGTTAACAATACTTTTGAGTAGTATGCACGATTATTCACTTTAATGATGCATGAATTACATTTTGAGTTGTTAATTATGTTTATGTTTATTACTTACTGAGAAAGGAATGAATGATTGACATTTGACTCTTTAGGTTGCAAATAGAATGTTAATATACAGAGAAAAAATCATGATTTATGCTTAAATGCAAGTTCAAGGGTTAAGCTGTTTACCCTCAGACCATTCCGTGAGCGTTAAGGGTTTACCCCTGAACTTACATGATGGTAAACTGGTTTACCCTCAGACCTGTACTCTGTTTGTTCTGTGTAATGAATTTCATTGATATTAAAGCAATTACAATTACAATTAAGACCTAAATGTTATGAATTATTTCTCCTGTAATATGATGCATTTCACGAAAGGTATTTCTTAAGTATTTGTAGGGAAATTTGATAAGTAACTGTAGGAATTACGTAACAAAGCAGAATTAAATATTAATTCAACTACAACTCAACCATGAAGAACGTGGACAGACAGGCTGAAGTAGTGGATTTCATGGGATGATCTCACATGTCCGGACGTGCACCACAGCCTTGTTAACTGCCAGCTCGTAAACTGCGAATCCTCCCATCTATAAAATAGTCCTGTAGCCTTGGAACTAAACTCCCCCCCCCTCTTCTTCCTTCATCCACCATTTACAAAGCATTCTCCATCTTCCATCCTCTACCCACTCATCTCTTCCGAGAGGTAATTGATGACCTCCTCTTCTCCAACTATTTGCGTAGTGTATTTGCTATTCTTTTTATTTTTTGTATTTTACTTTATGTTTTTACAACTACTCTGAAATCTACAATCACACACTTTATCAACTTAGTTATAGTAATTAGACTATGTTTTTATATTTTCTGTAATGATGAATGTTGCATTCTTACTTTTACAAGTTGTTTGTATTGTATTGTGTTTCTTGCATTTTATTGTGTGTTGTGTTTTGAAATATATAAAAAGACCAAAAATATAATCATTCAACTCTTTGAAGTTTCAGCCAATTTGAATCGTGCTGTTTTTAAATATGAAACTCACAATTATCGCACAACCCTCGGGTAACTTCGAGGGTAGAGATGTTTACCCACGAGTTACCTCGAGGGTTAAGTGCTTCTTCTGTGCAGAACGTTAAATTTTATGCAAACTGAAGTGTATAATGTTAAAGCTTAAGAAGAATTAAATATTTGGAAGTAAAATCCTCTGGAAAGTGTAACACAATCGGTATTTAAAGACCATCCTAGCAGTTAATTGGAACAAGGCAACCATGACATTTCTTATGAGAAATTTAATCAATTGTTTCACTTAATTGAAGTCACCAATTCAGCTAAACACCAAGCAAAAACTAATCCCTGTGGACAAACCCGTACTTGCACACTAATTACATCTGAACCCGTGCACTTGCGGTGAATTAAAATATTTCGCACACACAATTTATATAAGAATTGAATTGCAAGTGTTGTGTTGGTGCAGAACAACTGCCACTCCCTCAATCTATAAAATAGTCTTATAGCCATGAAACCAACCCCTCCCTCCTTTCTCATTTGAGCACCATTCACAGGCACATTCTCCATCTCCTCCATCTTCCATCTTCCATTCTTCTGTTGTGTTGATGACCTCCTCTTCTCTTACCAATTCCTTAGTGTATTTGTTGTTGTTTTCTCTACCTAAGCGTATCCTTGAAGGAAAGACTCTTGGCGCTGGCTACTTCTTCCTCTGTTCCTTGGTGTAATTGTGGAGTGATGCCCAAAATCTCATTTCAAGGTCGAAAGGAAGGCTCGCCAGCTTGACGACCTAGTGGACCGGAAGTAAAGACAAAGGGAGTGCATAGCCTGAGCAAGTTTTGAAGGGTGAAAATTGTAGTGGAGCATTAGGTGTTCTTTCCCTTTTCTTTTCCTTTTTATTCACTTTTACATTCACCTATCTTATCACATCTGTTTCAATATTGAGAGAATGATATTATGTTTGATGTAGTGTTGAATGTTTTATTTTATTTCTACAAGTTTTTGGTAATGTGTTTTGTTTTATGTTTTGTGTTGTTTGTTGTATTTTTAAGATAAAAAGAACAAAAATATAAGCAAACAATTCTTAGAAGTTTCAGTAATCTCAAATCGTATAGTTTAACATTTGAAACTCACCTCTTTTGCATTCACCACGAGATATCTCGTGGGTAAACGTCCCATGAGCCAACCCCATGGGTTTCAACATTTTCACTGAACTGCACTTAAATGCATGCAAAATGAAATAAAGAATGTTTAAGAATTAAGAAAAATTAAGTATTTGGAATTAAAACTCACTTGATAGGGTCTTTCAGTGAAAAATTCGAATAATGTATTAAAAGACTATCTTTTTAATCCAAATATTCTAAGTGGAGAAGAAATTAAACTTAATGAAAATTCTCTAGAAATTACAAATATAAAAAGTGATTAAAGAGCATCCTAGCAATTATTTGGAACAGAGTAACTGTGACATTGCTTAAAAAGAAATTTAATTAGTTGTTCCATTAATTGAATACACCAATTTAGCTAAGCACCAATCAAAAATGATCCCTGTGGACAAACTCGTACTTTCACACTAATTACATCTGAATCTGTGCACTTGCAGTGAAATTAAAATATTTCAAACACATTTTGTTAAGAATTGATTTCAAAAAGTTCAAACAGTTCAAAAATCCATCTAGACTTAAAGATTCTAGGAGTGTTTTTGTTTGATAATCGATTCCTTCATAAATAGTTCTAATTTGGGTGACTTTCTCTATTCCATGGTGTGGACACTGAGCTAGGAGATCACAAAATCTTGCCAATTATTTCCAAAAAGGTTCTCCTGATTTTTGTCTATAGTTTAAGATTTCATTCTTTCTTTTGATAGTGACATGCATAGGATAATATTTTCCTAGAAATTTAGAACAAAATTGACCCCAATTAGTATTAGAATTTGGTTGTAAACTATATAATCATCTTTTCGCAATATCTTTTAAAGTAACAGACATATATCTTAACTTAATGGCATCAACAGACACGTTAGGTACTTTAATCATGTTGCAAACTTTATTAAATTCTTTTAGAAACTAGTAAGCATCCTCCTTTCAAATCCGTGAAATTTCAGTAGTTGATTGATATAATTGGAATTTAATTCAAATATGTCATTAGCACATTTAGGGAGTGTTATGCAAGAAGGTTCATCCATTATGTCAGGATAAAACATGCTATCTATTGTTGGTTCCCTAGGTTGTTCCTGCTGTGGATTAGCCATGATTATTCTTTTCTTAGGTGTACGGACTAATCTATGAGATGAATTCTTAGACTAAACTAACATACAACATTTAAATATAAAGTAAAATCTGCTTGTGTATCGTCATTGCTTGAGCTTTGACTCCTATTCCACTTTGCTATGCAACAGGTACATCTGTTCACAATAATACCATAATTGTAGTAAATGGTGTGTGAAAAACAATTGATATATAATTGTAACTAGAACTCATATAGTTTTGAGCATAGTACATCATATAAAGACTTTGAAATAAAGTAAAATATTGCAAATGTTCAACAGATGACTTTTGAGATAGCCCACAGGTAAGGGTCATTAGTTAACTAGTATACCAATGAACTTACTTCATTGATTAACAGAAAGTACTAGGTACATAATTGCAACATGTTTGCATATGAAATTAAATCAAGTAGCCACACTATAGAGACAGGCATAGACTATTGATGAATGAGTTCCACTTTTAAACCTCTATCTAATAGTTGAATCTTGTAATAATATAGGTTATCCCATGCATTGTAAATAAGAGTGTATCCATTGATAAAACTGTACCCTCTCTTTCATCCGGTACAGAGAATGAAAGTGGTTGTGTGGAGTGCACCGCCATGCGAGGTGGATGGTTCATGACATAGAGTCGCCACCTTCTTTTTGCGTAGAAAAAAGGGAAAACCTGATGGGGAAGGATTCATCCACCATCAAAAGGATGAAAACTCGAAAACATAAAATAGCGATGCAAAACATCGCTAACATAGAAGCGGTCTGCGAGAATGAGAGAGCTGGATAAGGGACTCAAGGTACTATTGGGGAAGGTATTAGGCACCCCCAGATAGCCCGAGTAGTCCCGGTCTCTCTCCAGTTCTAAGAGGGAACATACTAGTCAACCCAGCCTAAGTCAGCAAGGATCCATGCTAATGGCCTCATCCTAGAGGATTCACCAGGGCATTAGGAGGGGTAGCATTACTCCTCCTAGAAAATGAACAAGAAACCGCTGGTGTGAGGACTCATGCAAGATTCGACGAGAGGAGAGAAGAGATAAAAAGACATGGTAGCTACCGTTAAGGATTGCTGGCTTGAGGGGCTGAGGGTTTGGTAAGTCTATTGGTCGACCTGCTAGAAGCTTGGGTGCAGGGGAGGATTCTGCTTGACATGCTGCCTCTCCTTCTGCGTGCAAGGATTCATGCACCAAGCTTTGAAAGGCAGGAGAGGTGGGAAACCCACGGGAAGGTGGTTGTCTGAGAGTAGGGATGACACGTAATGATGGTAGCCTAGCACTCACGAGGAGGAAAATGTTCGACAAACAACGTGATGCGATGAAAACAATTGGCATACGTACAAAGAAGAGTGGGTTCTTGCATGGAAAACCAATAGAAGGAGAACCCAAAAAGAAAATAGCATCAAAAAAATTCTCGACCCGACCTTGGAGGATTCACCAAGCAAGGAAAGAGGGTGTAGTTGCCTTTCAAAAGCATATCCGAAGGATTGAACTCAAGAGCACCCTCCAACCTTAGACCCATGCATTGGAGAGGGTGTGCTATGATAAGAGGATCATGAAACTATAAGAAAATTATGGAGAGGGAGGAAAGGAAGTGTTTAGACTTCAATTTATGCATTTTATATAAGGTAATTTATGCATTTTATAGATTATAAGTTGCAATTATATGGCTTTAATGAAGAATTTTATGTTACCTGCATTTACTACCTTCGTGCAAGATCTATCTGTTAATTAATGAAATATTGCATAAATTATGTTTTAAGTGTATTAAGAGAAGAAAGAAATTATTATTGCCATTTGGAGTTAATTGAAGGTTTAAAAATATTTTATGGATTGATGAAGTGCACCATTGAAGTTGTCAAATTAGGAAATTATATTGTTTATTATAGTTGAAGAACTATTGGCTATGTTTACCAATGGAAGGTCTGTTGGTTAACTAGTTGACTAACAAAGTACTTCACTGGTAAGCCATTTTATCAACAACCTATGGTGTTGCGATTTTTATAAATGTTTTAAGAATGTGGTTAGTAATTAATTATGAGTTATGTTTGTTTATCAAATATTTGTTAAAAAATGTTAATGTTTAATTATGGGAAATTGGAAGATTTGAACCAACTGTTGACCCCTTATACTCGGGGATATGCAATTGACGTCGTGGTTAGTCTGGGCCAAACATTCAGCCCCTCATGATTTCAGGTTTGAGTTAAGTGTTGTACTCCTAGGTGCCAACCAGGGCACCCTAGAAGTTCGAGCGAGTAGTTGACTATATCCCGGAATGACAGAATTCTGATCAAAACAACAAAATTCTGCCCCGTTGTGCCAGTTGGTTTTAGAGCGCTTGGAGACTCACTACAATGAACCAACGAGCATTGGCCTTTCGCGGTAGAGGAGGTAGAATTTCAGCCTAGAGTGTCGATGCCTCTAGACGATTCCCTGGTGCTTGGTGAGCCCAACTGTCGCCTAGTCAACATAACATGTGTGACACTTGGCCTTCCAATGCTCGACTGTCCGACTTCACGAAACGTCGCAACGTTAGCCTATAAATAGCCCTCCCCTTACCACAAGGGAGAGGTTCGACTCCTTGATCCCGTTGCTACTTGAGTGTCTAAGCGTCCCAGCACCCGACGTTGACCACCTGCTTCGTCCGACTACTAACCTTCATCACTGGTCGATCATTTATCCAAGAGAGCTCGTTAGTGACAACTCCAGCCCAACCTTCGTACAGGTCGGTCGTCCTCTCCCCCCTTCCAACCAATAGGAAGGGGGGAGATGGATCTTTTATTAATTGCTATCCCACTGGTCATCCATGGCTTCGACCAGGGGAAGCCTATTCCTCTCTCAGGATCACCCTCAGTCCCCCTCTTCTTTCTGTTTTGGACATACATCTCATCACTTCGCATGTTGTTTTGCGATCTCTTGTGAGTTTTCCTTTTTCCCTGGTCATCCATGGCTTCGACCAAAGGTGGGTGGAAGTTTTCCAGGGCTAGTGGACTTCCCCTACGTTTTATCATGCTTCCTATACGTTTCATTGGGCTTCCCCTACGTTTTATCAGATTTCCACCAATATTTACCAGATTTCTGCCTCATTTTACTGCCATCTTGGCGAGTGCCCCAAGACCTGACTCATTGAGTCTTCGTGCAGCTCCCATATGGATATATCAGATTTTTGCCCATATTTACAGGAGTTCCACCTCATTTTACCACCATCTCGATGAGTGCCCCGAGACCTGACTCATTGAGTCCTTGTGCAGCTCCTAGATGGATTTATCAGATTTCCACCTGTATTTACCAGATTTCCACCTCATTTTTCTACCATCTCAGTGAGTGCCTTGAGACTTGACACCTTGAATCCTCGTGCGGCTCCCAAATGGATTTATCAAATTTTCGCCTGTATTTATCGAATTTCTGCCTCTTTTTACCGCCAACTCAGCGAGTGCCTCGAGACCTGACTCCTTGAGTCCTCGTGTGGCTTCGTACAGGGGAAGTCAGGGAGGGACCATCACAAGTTCTATTTTCCTTAGTTTATCAGTAGCCTCAACATTCCTGATGCCTCCTCATCACTAAGCAGTATTTTCCGCAAGGTGAAGGCCATCCTGACCTTGCCAAATTTCAAAACCCCTCCATCACAGCGCTAAGGTGGTTCCAACCCCACCTTCACTGTGATTTCCACGGATCTCCTGGCCATGCAATTGACTAGTGTAGATCCTTGAGGGGGGCTGTTCAACAACTCATAGATAGTGGTGTAGTTGAGCTGCAACCTCCAACACCACCACCTACTACAATGCATGGTGGTCCAACAACGGCCCTGGTGAAAGAAATTCATCCTGTCACCACTAGGCAAGGTGAGGCGCCGGTAGTCTCGACTGAAGACCACCTTAGTTTGGAAGCTTTAGCAGCCATGCCAGGTCCAACAGCTATAGCCTCACCTGTAAGTCCAGCCCAAGCACCGATTTTCACCACACTGGAGCCTGTGTCCCCAATCCAGCCATCTGGAGAAGCATCGATAGATGACCTGCTAGAACTACTCCTTGGAGGGGAGCTAACAAATTATTCAACTCTTGCTATGCAGCACCTCCACTCATCTTCTACCCTTCCTAACTCAACAAGAGGTGGAACCCATAACCAACCTTCTGCCCCTCCTATCTCAAAGGAGGTGGAACCTAACATATGGAGCCCATTCAGGGACAGGGGTCAAGGTATGATCTCACAAATTTTTCTCCTTGAATTCTGTTCAGACTCAAAAGTGTGCATTTTATTGATATTAATTCATGTGTTTTAATGAGTTTTATTTGCATTCTGCATTGAATTAAGATGATTATAAGGTTAACTATACTTTTGAGCAATATGCACGATTATTCATTTTAATGACGTATGAATTATGTTTTGAGTCATTAATTATGTTTATGTTTATTACCTATTGAGAAAGGAATGAATGATTAACATTTGACTATTTAGGTTGCTAATAGAGCGATTAATATACAGAGAAAAACTCATGATTTATGTTTAAATGCAAGTTTGAGTGTTAAGCTGTTTA
Source organism: Amphibolis antarctica (assembly GCA_024699675.1). Taxonomy (NCBI): domain Eukaryota; kingdom Viridiplantae; phylum Streptophyta; class Magnoliopsida; order Alismatales; family Cymodoceaceae; genus Amphibolis; species Amphibolis antarctica. The sequence goes on along the minus strand of JAMKPZ010001371.1, from coordinate 5,612 downwards.
CCCACAGACTTATCCATGGGTTATCCTGTTTACCCTCGGACCATTCTGCGAGTGTTAAGGGTTTACCCACGAACTTACACGAGGGTAAACTGGTTTACCCTCGGACCTGTACCCTGTTTGTTCTGTGCAACGAATTTCATTGATATTAAAGCAATTGCAATTACAGTTAAGATCTAAATGTTATCAATTATTTCTCCTGTAATATGATGCATTTCACGAAAGGTATTTCTTAAGTATTTGTGGGGAAATTCAATAAGTAATTGTAGGAATTGCATAACAGAGCAGAATTAAATATTAATTTAGGTGCGCTCCACCACGAGGAATGTGGACAGATAGGTTGAAGTAGTGGATTTCATGGGCTGATCTCACATGTCTGGACGTGCACTACACCCTTGTTAACAGCCAACTCGTGAACTGCCAATCATCCCATCTATAAAATAGTCTCGTAGCCTTGAAACTAAACCCCCGCCCTCTCTTCTTCCTTCATCCACAATTTACAAAGCATTTTCCATCTTCTCCATCTTCCAACCTCCACCCACTCATCTCTTCCAAGAGGAGATTGACAACCTCCTCTTCTCCAACCATTCACGTGGTGTATTTGCTGTTCTTTTCTCAACTTGAGCATATCCTTGAAGGAGAGACTCTTGGTGCTGGCTGCTTCCTCCTCTATTCCTTCGTGTAATTGCAGATTGACGCCCCAAAATCTCACTGCAAGGTCGAAAGGAATGCCTGCCAGATTGACAACCTGGTGGACTGAAAGTAAAGACAAAGAGAAGTTCCCAGCCAAAGCAAGTTTCGAAGGGAGGAATTACAGTGAAGCATTAGGTGTTCTTTCCATGGATTTCCGCTGGCGGGGATGGACCGAGGTATAGAGAATTGAAAGGTGTTTGTGTGAGTGCGTCACCACATGGGGGAGATGGCTCATTGAACGGAGTCGCCACCTTATTTTTGGGTAGAAAACAAGGAAAACAGGATGGGGAAGTGTCTTTCCACCATCGAAACGATAAAACCATGGGAATGACATAAAATTATGTAACAAAATACGAAATGTGAGAGAATTGGATACGAGGCTCAGGGTACTATTTAGGAAGGTGTTAGGCACCCCCAGACAGCCCGGGCAATCCCGACCTCTCTCCGGCTCTGAAAACGAAAAACCACGACAGTCAGTCCGGCCACACATGGCCTCAACCTAGAAACTTTCCAAGGCATCGGGAGGAATAACCTTATCCCTTCTGGTAAAAACAAGTGGGGGTCGATCAATGCTAAGATTCACATGGGGTCTGATGATAAACGAGAGAGAGAAAGACACAACGGTCACCCCTACGAACCTCTCAGCCGAAGAGTTGAAGGTCGGGTGAGGCAGCCGGCTGGGCTGCTAGATAGCCAGCTAAAGGTACCGGCTGCCACATCACATCCCCCCTCCCTGACTGGAGACAAGAATTCACGTTCCTGCTTCACCAAGGCCGACATGGGTGCATGCCAGCGACCTCATCCCAGAAGCTTCTTCAGGGCATCGGAAGTGCATCTTTGCTTCTCCTAGAAATTGGGAACCTTTGGGTCATACGTTCGTACACCTGAGTGGCCACCGCTGGCAGGGATGCATGCCGGTGGTGTCATCTCGAAAATCTTTTCGAGGCATTGGGAGGGTAGACTTACACCTCCCAGGAAAACGGGAACTGCCGGGTTGTACGTTCGTACAACCAAACGGCCGCCGCTGGCAAGGATGCATGCCAGTGGCGTCATCTCAGAAACCCGGCATTGAAGTTTGTTTAAGCATGGGGTCAATAGAATGCCCCTCACTAGGCGAGGTTGTATGACCTCGGAGGAAGGAGACCAACATCTTAGGGTTGAATGACCCTCCATGCATGAATGGTAAGCCATGCGAGATTTCACACTTTGTAAATCATCTATCATTGGTTATGGAATGGAGTCACTTGACCGAGGGATGCCATGTGTTAGCCGGTTGGTTGTACGGCAGCCACCTTGTGGGTGTCGGCAACCGAGTGACGAGGTGGAAAGCGTTTGCGTACTGTGTCTGAAGGCTGTGTCAGCGTCGCGTTGTACTTCCCCCACGTCTTAGCTCTTAGCCGACCAGTTACATGGCAACCACTTTGTTGGAGCTGGCAACTAGGATGTGACTTGAAAGCTTCACATGTTTCTTTTTCGAAAGCTATCGATGTAGTGAATAGTCACATCATACTTTTTCAAAGGCTGCGGTTGATGTAGTGAATCATCACATTGTACTTTTGTGATTTCACTTTTCCAGTCGGCTGGTTACGTGACTGCCGCCTTGCAGGAGCCGGCAACCGGCTAGTAATGTGAATGTTTCACGTGCTTACTACAGCTTTCTTGATTTTTGTTCATCTTTTTCGATTTCCGTGCAACTTTCTTGGTTCCCATGCCATGACCGTACCTTTCCAAAGTTGTCAGGAATCATTTTAGCTTTCCCATGCCTCTAGTTCTCATCTGCCAATGGGCGAAGCGGAAGGCGAGGCATCGACGGAGGCCCTTCTCCAGAGTTCGTGGTGTTGGATGCACCATAAGATGACGGTAAACTGGCAACGGTGCCTTGCTGGGACTTCATCAGTGCTGTTGGACGTCCCCGAAGATGCGATGTGGAACGTAGAATCGGTCCGGCTGGCACTCCCCTAGTACCGTACCCTGACCAGCTCCGAGGAGGTAGCAGCTAATGGCGTGGCTCCCCCCAAAACTGACCAAGAGTTGACGTTCCCCATCGACGGCCTCCTGGCCGTAAGGACTATTTTATATGGCTGGCCAGCTAGCTTCGACCGGCTGCAGGAGGTGGACCAGGTAGGGCCTGCTTCCCTTCGTCCAGGAGTTCCATCGGGTGGAGACCGTCCCCGGTCTAGTAGCTGAGATGTACTCCAACCTATCGGAGGTGGAGTCCCAACTCGTCCTGGGCCTTCAGTCCGAGCCAGTGGAGTTCTCCGATATGCTCCTGTTTGAGGTGTTGGGCCTCTGCTTCACCAGCCTGGACATCTTCTCTCCCTTACCGAGCCTTCCCTGGAGCATCGGTGACATCAACGCGGTAGTTACCGCGGAAGCTAACTTCGACCAATGGGTCATCAAGTCTCGGGACCTGAACCTCGTTTCCTTCGTCCTTAACAACACGATCCTCCCGTAGGGAGGACACTAGGACGAGATTAGTGTGGCAACCTATCTTACGACTTTTGTGGTGATAACGGGTTGTCAGGTGAACTGGGCAGCGGCGGTTTGGCACCAGATGCACAGCGTGATCATCCTGGGCCGGTGGCCTCCCAACCAGTTGCTGTTCGGGGAGGTGATGGTGGAGCTGGCCAACTTTCTTGCATTTCAACCAGGGGCCGGCAGAAGGTCCCGTTCCAGACCCAGCCCATTACGTAGGTCGATCTGGGCCGGTATGAGAGGCTCACCTCGAGGCGGACCAGCTCGTCGTCCGGCGGGCAGTCGACTAGGCGCCGGCCCACTGCTTCTGCTTCTCGGTCTACCGTCAAGTCTTCTTCGGAACTTGATCTCATCGACTGCTTGCGCACGGTGGTGGAGCATCTCAATGCCCGGGATGATGTTCTCATCTGGCTATTGAGCCGCGAGGACCGGTTGATCTGCTTGGTGGAGTGGATGGAGTGCCGGGAGGAAGCACAGGAGCAGCAAAGGCGGGAGCGTCAGAGGTTTGACCCTCGGAGGTTTGAGCCCCAGAGGTTCGACTCCTAGAGGACTTCTAACGAGGAATAGCTTTGTGTATCTACTTGTACTTTAAATCATAAATATCATCAGCTTCACTTTAACGAAATTTTGCGTATAACTGTCCACTCAAGAATTTGTGGACTAGCGAGTGAGATGTGGGGTGACGATATGAAGAAGTCATTCGTACCATTGTGGCAATCTGGGAGCCGGCCACCAGGTTTTCTTACCGGATTGCCGGCGGCAGGCCGACTAGCTACCCGATCCATACTTCTAAGTATGGGTTTCGAGGAGCCAGCTACCGAGTCTTCTTGCCAGATTGCTGGTAGCGGGCCGGCTGGCCACCCGATCCATACGTCTAAGTATGGGTTTCAGGGTGCCGGCTGTCGAGTCTTCTTGCCGGATTGTCGATGGCGGGCCGGCTGGCGGCCCTTCCTTCTCTCATGACGTTTCATTTGGTGCTGATCCTTGTCGTGGCATCCAACTGTCCGAGTTCGGCAAGGAGTGGGGACCTCATTTGTTCCTACGAGGAGTGGTTAGTGTTGAGGAGTCAACTATCCCTGGGTATTGGTGGCGGCGGCTGGCTGTTTTACCTGGCAGCCCCCCCCCATTCTTTTTCCGTGTGGCATCTCATCTTGTGCGGGTTGAGGTCCGACCGTCCAGCTGCCTGAGCGGGGCGGCGCACGTGGACGAACTTTCCTTCTTCCTGCATGGAATAGTTAGTTTTCTTGCATGGGTTGCGTTTGAGGAGTCGACCATCCCTGCGTATTGGTGGCGGCGGTCGTCTATTTTACTCGGCAGCCCCCTTCTTTTTCCACGTGACCTCTCATCTTGTGCGGGTTTTGGTCTGGGTGGCTGTATTTCCTAAGCGGCAGCCAGCTGAATTGTTCGACTGACTTGTTCACCTGCACACTCGTTCATAGATTAGTTTCCAAAGGTGAGGAGGGAGTGTCGTTCCCTCCTCTCATCTGTGAATATCTGTGGTGAGTTGTGTGAGGGAGTTTGGGACACTCTCTGGTGACTCTCTTTCCTGTGTTTTGTTTTGTTGATTTCACAGAGGGGCTTCTAGGTGGTTGCCCGAGGTGGGGTCTACGCAAGGTAGCTATTTCGACCCAATCGTGCTATCTGGACCTGCAGGGGAATGAAAGGTGTCTCACCTCATGTCAAGAGACAACCGCTGGACATTCACACATGTGAGTTTTGGAAATGTGGTTCCCTTGTCCAGTGGAAGTGACCCTCAGGCGACAAAGATGGGTCGAGAGGAGAGATCCGAGAGCTGTCCTTCTGCCCATAGTTATGCTGATTCTTCCTCACGAGTTCGCTCTAGGGTTGTAGAGATAACAGATAGAGTTGTGTGGGTTTTGGAAACGTGGGTATCAGAACCCAGGGGTGGGAGCGACTTTCAGTGGGATGCCAAGCCCAATGTCAATGACTTAGCTGGGATGTCAAGCCTTAGGACAAGAGAAAAAAGGAGAAGTGGGTGTTGGCAAATGGGTTCTAGCACCCGGTTATATTGGCGGACTTTGATGGGTTGCCAAGCCCTGAAAGAAGGGATACTTGGTCAATCGTGACAAACCCGGGTATGGGATTGCCAACAGACGGCAGAATCCTAAGAACTACCCTTCCCTTACACAGGAGTCCATATGCTTTTAGGACCCAGCAACAAGTAACTTTTCCTTTTCTTTTTCTTTTTCTTTTTCTCTCTTTGTTTTTTTTTTTTTTTTTTTTTTTCTTTTCTCTCTTCTTTTCTATTGAAGAAGGATTCTAGCCACTGACTTTTCTTCTTCTCTTTTTTTTTGTTCTTTTCTATTACAAAATAGAAGATAAGAAAACTGAATAAAAGAATGCTACTAGCCCTCCCCACGTGCTGTTGGCAAGTAAAATAACCTGACGTTGTCGCGGCTGGTGTACCGAGGGGGAATACCTTACCT
>JAMKPZ010001370.1:0-41601 GCA_024699675.1 Amphibolis antarctica | reverse complement strand
ATAATAACATGGTGAAAGATTAATTAAATATGCAACTATCATCAAAGCCTCACCCCAATAGGACCTTGGCAGCTTTGCTTGTGAAAGCAAACATCTGATTCTTTCCACTAATGTTCTATTCATCCTTTCAGCAACACCATTCAACTGTGGTGTCTTTGGAGGAGTCTTTTGGTGTTTGATTCCTTGTTCCCTACAATAAACATCAAACGGCCCACAATACTCTCCTCTGTTGTCAGTTTGGATGCACTTCATTTTCTTCCCTGTTTGTCTTTCAACTGAAGCTTGGAACTCTTTAAACCTGTAGAGTACTTGATCCTTGGACTTTAAAACATAAGTCCAGACTTTCCTAGAGAAATCATCAATAAAAGTGACAAAGTATCTAGCTCCACCATGTGTTGTTGCCTTCATCGGCCCACAAACATTAGAGTGAATTAGCTCTAGCAACTCTGGTTTCTTGGAAGGAGGTTGACTTTTGAAGGCACCTCTATGCTGTTTTCCTGCCAAGTAATCTGCACAATCCTTCAGATGTACACCCTTCAACTTTGGCAAGAGATTCTTCTTCAGAAGTGTTGTCATCCCCTTCTCACTCATGTGCCCGAGTCTTTTGTGCCACAACACACTTTGATCTTCATTATCTAAAGCATTTATGGAAACACTGGAAAGTTTAGCATGAATGCAATACAATTGAGACATCTTTTTACCTTCTGCTATTACCAGGCTTCCTTTGGTGAGCTTATACCTTCCATCTCCAAATTTACTCAAGTACCCTTCATCATCAAGCTTTCCAATTGAAATAATGTTGAGTCTTAAATCCTCAACATGTCTCACAAACTTAAGGATCAACTTGCTACTATTTTCTGTCTCTAGTTGCACATCTCCTTTTCCAACAATCTTTGCTTTGTTGTTGTTTCCCATCTTCACTATCTTGAAATCACCTGAAGTGTAGGAGGAGAAGAAATCTTTTCGAGTTGTGGCATGAATGGTAGCACCACTATCTGACACCCATGTGATTTCATCATTACCTACAAGATTAATAGATTCATCACAAACAACAAGTAATTCCTTAACAATCGAGGCAACTCCCTGTTCACTATCACTGTCATGCAGTTGTGATTTATTTTTTCTGTTTTCTCTCTTCAATAGTCAATAGAATTTTTTAGTGTGACCCTTCTTGTGGCAATGGAAGTACTCAACATTTGCAAACTTTCTTTTGGATTTGCTTCTACCTTTTCCTGATCTGGTATCTTTGCTTTTGCTTCTCCCCCTCGACTCAACAATGAGTACATCAGAATGAGTAGAGAAGCCATCTACGATCCTTCTGGATTCTTCATTAATTACCTTAGTCTTTACATAGTCCCAAGTAACATTTCCATTTGGAGCTGAGTTACAAAGAGTAACCTTTAGGGTCTCCCATGAGTCAAGTAGTGAGCCTAGAAGCAATAAAGCTCTAACTTTATCATCAAACACAATACCCATCGAGGACAGCTAATTTATAATACCTTGAAAGGTATTCACATGATCAGCAACAAGTGTATCATCCCGATATCTTAAATGCATCAACTGTTTGATGAGAATCATTTTGTTGGTGCCTTCTTTTCAAGCATACAACTCATCCAACTTCTTCCATAAGGAACTGGAATCTGTCTCACCACTGATATGATTCAACACGTTGTCATCCACCCACTGTCGCATAAAGCCACATGCTTGTTTGTGTAAAATTCTTCATTCATCCTCAGATTTATTTTCTGACTTTTCTGTGTTAAAAACTGGCTTGTAATATTCCTTGACATAAAGAAGATCTTCCATCTTCCCCTTCCAAGCCTGATAATTTGTCCTATTCAAAGAAATCATTCTGCTTATGTTGCCTTCCATCTTTCACTGGTTAGGCCCCTGCCTCATGGTGGGCGCCACTTGTTGGGAAAAGCGAGAGCCTAACAAGATGGGAACGAAGTAAACAAAACTGCAACAAAAAACAATCACAAGCAACACATAGAATTTTTACGTGGAAAACTTCCTTAGTGTAAGGAAGAAAAAACCACGGGACATTCTCAGTTCAGGTAACCTGCACTCTACTGTTAAAAGGGGTACAAATGTTTTTCTTAAGTTCTTAACTCGAGATCAACACAACCATATATTATCTTCAATTTGACAATAATAATAATAAGGAGGGAAGTATAAACCGAAATGTAGATCTGAACACTATCTAATCACAATCCAAGCTCTGTCCGACCTTCGTGCGTCAAAGTACGGTACAAGCTTCACGTGTCCAAGCACTATCCAGACTCACGCGTCTAGCCCCCCCGTCCAGGCATCTGAACGGTCACGACTGAGCCACAGGTCACGCCTAGTCCACCTTCACGTGACTGAAGTCTGTCTGGCCCATCCACCGTCGGTCGGCGCGTGCAACCAGCCCCACACGATGCCAAGCACCACGCACGACCCACGCGCACCGCCTCCAGTTGATCTTTGGTGCTGGCGACACCACACGCTCACCCGCGTGTCTCCTCCCATCGATCGCCGGTGTCGGCGACACCACGCGCACAACCGCACGTCTCATCCTGTCAATCGTCGATGTCGGTGACACCATGCACACAACCACACGTCTCGTCCTGTCGATCGCTGGAAACAAGGGCTTCGTGTTCTGTCGTCGATCGTCGGAAACAAGGGCTTCGTGTTCTGTCGTCGATCGCCGCTTTCTTTCTTCCACGGTCGATCTCTGATTTTATCTCTCCCCTTCTTTTTCCCCCAATTTTCGACCTACCACTCAACCTGCGAAAAAACAAAAGAAATCTTTGGGCCGTCTGCAAGCCCATGGAGGAGGAGGAACCGGCCCAACACTACCCAGGGTAGCCATGTGCTTCACTCATTCGGTTTCCCTACGTAGAAGCTCTTTAGATACTATTTCAGGCAACGGTTAATGACTTCCATCTGACCATCCGTCTAAGGGTGGTAGGTGGAATTGAATTTCAACATGGTTCTGACTTGTTTGAAAAGTTCCTTTCATAATTGGCTCTAGAACACAAGATCTTTGTCCAAAATAATCACCATTGGGTAGCCATGAAGTTTAACAACCTGCGATACAAAGGCATGAGCAATGGTGCTAGCATTAAAGGGATGTTTTAAGGGAATAAATTTTGAATATTTAGATACACCACCACTAAAATGGTGGTGTACCCATTATTGTGTGGCAGCCCCTCTACGAAGTCCATTGATACTTCTTCCCAAATGTTTTGTAGTACTGGTATGGGTTGTAAGAGGCTGGTGGGATGCATGTTCTCTGCCTTGGTTCGCCGGCAGTAGTTGCATTCCCTAATGTATTGGCGGATGTCCCCTTTCATTCCCTTCTAGGTGAACCTATTTCACAAGCGCTTGTAGGTGCACTCGAATCCGCTATGGCCTCCCTGTAGAGAATCATGAAATTCAATTAATAGTTTATTTTTCAAGGGTGAAGTAGCACTAATGATCACACACCCTTTTTCATATAGAATGTCATTGTGTTCTGTAAATCTGGACGGATCTAGTTCTTGGCACTCACATTTCTTCTTAGCACTCTCATTTCTTCTTGAGTTCTTGCAAATCTGCTTCTTCCTCATAGTTATCTTTGTTTCCTTGTACCCAATCTTTTTCTAGGACTAAGCGATCCCTAACGTGTGCTTCCTTCCTCTCTTCTTGACAAGGCATCGGTGGCTTCATTGCTTGCCCCCTATTTGTATTCGATCAAGAAATCGAATCCCATCAACTTTTGAATCCATCATTGTTGAGCGGGTGTATGCAGCCGTTGTTCCTTGAGGTGTCGCAAGCTCCGCTAGTCAGTTTGAATTGTGAAGCTTTGCCCGAGGAGATACGACCTCCACTTTTGCACTGCAAACAAGATTGCCTGCATTTCTTTCTCGTAGGTCGACGAGTTCTTCTCCTACTCATTGAATACTCGATTGAGGTATGTTATTGGGTGGTTCTCCTGCAACATCACCGCTCCCAAGCCATTTTCAAAAGTGTCAGTCTCAATTACAAACTTCTTGCTGAAATTTGGCAGTGTGATGATGGGCGCTTTTGTTAATTTCTTCTTGAGTTCCTCGAACACTGCTTGCTCCTTTTCTCCCCAATTAAACCCGTTCTTGCGTAGTTGCTTCGTCAAGGGTGCTGTAAGGATGCCATACTATGGAATGAATCGCCGGCAGTAGCCAACGAGCCCCAAGAAAGTCCTCAAACCCCTTACTTGCACCGGCGTTGGCCAATTCTTGATGCTATTTAATTTTTCCTTCTGGGGCTAAATGCATCCCTCTCCTACCACATATCCAAGATAATCTATTTCTGTTGTCTCAAAACTGTATCTGCTTCTTTTTGTGAAAAACGTGTGATCCTTCAATGTTTGCAACATTTGTCATATGTGCTTGCAATGCTCTTCCAATGATGAGTTGATCATCAAAAAAACTAATACCATTTTTCGCAGTTGCGATTGAAAAATTTTATACATTATTGACTGAAACGTGGAGGGCGCATTAGCCAAACCAAAAGGCATGAATACAAATTCATAATGTCTCTTGTGAGTTCAGAGTGTCGTTTTCCCAATGTCTGATGGGTGGACTCAAATTTGGTGATATCTTGCTCTTAGATTTATTTTTGAAATTTTTTTGGCTTACGCTAATTCATCTAGGAGTTCTTCAACAACCAGAATTGGAAATCTGTCATGAATAATATTCCGGTTCAATTCTCAGTAGTCTACGCAAAATATCCAAGTTCCATCCTTTTTCTGAACCAACAGGACAGGTGCGAAGTGGGGGCTACAGCTTGGTTGTATGATTCCGAATTTCAAGAATTCTACAACTTATTTTTCCATTTCTTGTTTTTGGAAATGCGGGTACCAATAAGGTGGAACTAAAATAGCTTTTCCCTCATCTTTCAAAGGTATTCATCCGATGATCTTCGCTTCTTTGAAGGGGTAACCCCATCGGTCTTTTGAAAATTTCTGCGAATTGCTGTAAAATCTCTATGAGACATTGCAGAGTTTCTTCCTTCTCGATTTTCTTTACTTCCGTGGCAAAAATGATTCCACGATCATGAGCATTCTGCCATTCCTTTTGAGATTTTTCCACAAGCAATTCTTGAATTTCTTTTGCCTTGATTCCTTTAATTACTATGCTCTTCCCTTCCTTCATATATTTTAGGACCTTATTTTCAAAATCTCAATTCGCTTTTCCTATTTCCTTAAGCCACTGTACTCCCAAAATTAGATCATATAGGCCGACTTTCATGAGCTTGACATTCAGGAGAATTTTATGACCCTGACTTTCCATCATCACTTCCTTCCATTCACCTTCAACTTCGAGAGTTATCCATCCCGCCACTTGAGCCTTCGACTTCCGCCACAAGATGACCTTGGCGTCCTTAGGCACGCAGCGGGGATCCAAGAATTTATGGGTTCCTCCACTGTCGATCATGACAAGGATGCGTTGGCCAACAATTGCTCTCCAGAACTTCATGGTTTGCGGCCCCTCACTCCCTGTAATGGCATGTATTGAAATTTGAGCTTCTACAGCGCCCTCCACCTCTTTGACCTGGTGTTCACCTTCTTCCTCAGTGTTACCCTCGATCAAAAATAGGGTCTACGATTTACAACGGTGCCCTTTTGACCACTTTTCATTGCAATGATAACACAGTTGTTTATCCTGTCAATCCTTCATTTGTTTCAGAGTCAAGTAGCACTTCACTGGTGGTTTTACGCCTTCCTCCCCCAGCCTGTTCTTCTTGCTTCCCGTCAAGATTCCCTTCCCTTCGCGATGTAGAATTGCTCACACAAGGGCCCATTTCTCTTCTTGAATCTTTATCGTCTTCATCGTTGCCAATAGTGACGTCGGTCTCGCCGCTTGTACTTCGACCCAAATCTATTCCCATGATCCACTCATAAAGATGGTGGCAGCATCAACATCTGCAAGACGATGCACCCTATTTAGGATTCTTTCGAAATTAGCTTTGTACGCCCTTACCGTGGTTGTTTGTTGAAGCTTGGATAATTGGGCAAGAGGTTGTTCTAGATCTTCATTACCGAAACAGATCACCACGTTTTCCTTGAACTCATTCCAAGAAGCTTTGGGATAGGTAATCTCGTAACGGCTAAACCATTGACTTGCTTCACCTACCAAGTGGACTGATACATATCACATCTTCTGGTAGTCGGTGATATTGAAGAAGGGAAAGAAACGTTCCACTCAAAGAATCCCTACCGGGATCGTCATCTTCCCTCGAAAAAGAAGAAAATGTTAGTTGAATCGAGGATCGTGGTAAGACTTCTTCGTCCCCCATATTGTAGTTTCACCTTGTTCCCTCTTTTTCCCACAGCGAGGGTCAACCATCGACAGGAATTGTATTTTGAGATCCCATGCTAGTGACCGCATAGCTTCGGCCAGATCTTGAATGGTGGACCACGTTTCCTGTTGCAGTTGCAACATCAGATCTTGAGTGTCCTTGGAGCCTTGCCCCATGGTCGTCTCCTCATCTCTGTCGTCTTTTGATACCATGTCGATATGAGATAGAATTCGCTTGGAACGTCGAACGTGAGATGGGGGGCATTGCTGGCTTCACGTTCGACCAATCTTGTCGATGGACCGTCGCACAGGAAAGGAGAAAAGTCGATCAGCATTTTCCGATGGTGTCCACCCAGAGGCTCCGTAACCGGATAGTGGTGTCCACACGCACAATTAAGAAGTTGTCCACAAAACAATGCTTGTTTATTATTGCCCCGATTGGGTATACATATGGTTACAATCGAGCAGCAACACTTGTACTGTTACAATAATGTTTGAATAACAAGAAAGAGAATGTGGTTGGTTGTTAATGTAACAAGAGGGGAAGAAGGGAAGTCAAAAAGGGGAAAGAGAGGTGAAGGAGAGAGGATGAAAGGAACGGAAGGGAGAGGGTTAGAGTTGGTAATGGGCGAGGCGGCAATTAAGGATTGGGCAGGGTGGCAATGGGCAAGGCAGGGGTGGGGGTGCCAACAAGCGGGCTAGCAATGGTCGTAGAGGTAGAGGGGAGGGCGAACAGTCGACAAGCAATGGGTTGGGCAAAACTGAGAATCGGGCAAGGCGATAACAACTAAAATTTTTCATTATAAATATAACCCATATTTTCACCATTCTCCTCATCCAACTCTCAACGTCTTCTTCTCTTTTCTCAATTCTCGTAACCTCATTTTCTCAATTCCTCTCCTCTCATTTTCTAATCTTCTTCAATTTCTAATTTCAGCTTCAGCCAAATCTTTTACATATATGCTGAGGTTTCCAATTAAATCTTCTAGTGTGTAAGTCCCAAGGTCTTTAGCTTCTTCAATCTACGTAGTCTTCTTTTCTCATTTGCTTGTTACGTTCCTTGAGATCTTTTGAACCTATTTCTACGTAAGAATTTCCTTTCCCAAGCCTTTGAGGCCAATAATAATATCCTAAAATCTAAAATGCATATTAGATATAGATTTATTTTCTTGCATTTTTAAACAATTCATATCTGTATACCAGTTGGTTAATCTTAGATTGTATAACTTGCGAGGTGACCTCATGTCCTCATGTGTAACTTCTAAAAGTTTTCAAGCTTCATTAGCAATGGAACATGCTGACACTTTTTAAATTAGTTTGATAATAAGGTACAAAACAAAGTGTTTAACTCGTATTGCATCTAGTTGTATTGATTTCTTTTGGGCATCTATCCAAACCTTAAAAGGAGTCATAGGGAGGTTAATCTCATTTACAACCGCATTCCACAAGTCACCGACCATTGATTTCAGGAAGACTATTATCCCATACTTTCAGTAATTGTAGTTGTTACCAACAAAGAAAAGAGGGTGGTTGACGTTCTATTCATAAATTGACTTAGCGATCATGTGTTTTTGTGATTATTAAATCAACAAAAACAAACCTTACTTTGATATCAATTGAAAGGATCAAGATTGACCATGGGGGTGTGAATAATGGTTTTTAAGTTCTTTAAATAAGATTAGACCAAATGGTATAAAACTAAAAGCACACAAGCGAATTTTTAAGCGGTTCATTGTAAGGTGATTTTCTAGTTGTTGTCATTTAACTTGTGTTAAACGATCACAATAGAAATCTCAAATTTTAAATTTATAACCGCAAGTACACGGTGCCCATTGCATTAAGTAATGCGAGTACGAGTCAAATCCATAGGAAACTAGGCATAAATAATTAATGGAAAATACATAAGTCAATTATGTAAGCTAAAAATTGTAAAAAGTACTAAAATAATTTTTCAATATAACAATTAAGGAAGGAAAAATAAACTTTACAAAGAAAGATACAAATTTACAAAGTTATAAAGATTTTCGTTTATCCGAAATTTTTCAGATAAACGAATTTCTCAATTAAGGAAAATAAAGAATAGTCATTTATGTACAAAAGAAAATCAAAATAAATATGAAATATAAATCTCAGTCATTCATATATTCAAAACTATTATTTTTACATAAATCTATATAAATATATTATATATAGACATATACAAATATACAATTATAATATAAGACACTTAACCGTCTAGTTAGTCTGTAATGTTAGTTCATAATGTTAGGATAAAATAACGAAGTTAGTTCATCGTCCAGAAAATATAAAATAAAAAGATTAATTTTGTAATTTAGGAAATTGGGCTTTTAACCTAACTTCCTAGAAAAATTGGGCTTTTAACCCTAAAATGTCGTAAACGGTTCATACACATGCACAAAGAAAATCATGTGTTGAACTTAAAAAGTCACGTGTCCATGTTAAAACTCTAAATAATATTCATTAACTTCCCTTTTTTTTTTGAACTTTTAACATTAAAACACTGATTCTCAAGTAAAGGTAGGACTTTTGGTCATAGTTGTTTAATGACCCTTAATGAACTTACTCCATTGAGGAAGGCTATTATGCAATGAGGGGTCTGTTGCAATTCAGGAAATTAGGTTTTTAACCTTAACTTCTCAAAATGATCAAACTTTTAAGAAGAAATAAATAACAACAGCAAGCTATTTATTAATGAAAAATCTCTTATCTTCTTCATTAGCTTCATTTGACATCATGCATATTTAGAGATATCAAGTACTTTATTCTATTGGTTATCTTACTAAATCATAGGAAGATAAGTTAAATAATACTATTAAGTTAGTGGTTAGTAAAACATTCACAAAACAAATAGGAAAATAAATACAAAGTTAGATGTTAGTGATGTAAAAATTTGTTAGTGGGTTAGAATGACAAAAATAGTTAGCTAAATTAATACAAGCAAAAATGTTAGTAAGTTAGCAAGTAAAAATTGTTAGAAGTTAATATAGAAAAATCATACAAAACTATTAAGTGTTAATAGAAAATAGAAGAAATAAAATTATATAGAACTCAATTGTGAAACAATATTCACAAACTTATAGCATATATGAAGATACACAGGCTAGTCATGCAAAGCACACAATACTACAACAAAGAAAAATAACTTTACAAGAAAGAAAAGAACTTTACATGAACTGAAAATTTTATTAACATATATTCACAATATTTACAAAAGTTTAACAAAGATACAATATGAGAGTACATTAATAAACTAAATTAAACTAACAACAGGAAATAAAAGTTGATCCAATGCTCTAGTTCTCACCCTTTGACTTGAAATCCTGTTCTTCTCCCGAATAGTGTTGGAACCCAACAAAGTGAGCTACTATACGCCTTTCTACTAGCCATCCAATGTGCTGTCACCACGTTGAAATGACCATAGGAAGGATGGATCACCTGCTAGAACACCTTGTTAATGCTCAAATCTCCTCTCTACCTAGTTGCACTTGGTAGTTACTTGTCGATCCTGGTTACCTCTACGACCCAAGGAGGTATAGTAGGGAGAGGGTGTTCAAAGAGTCTAGCCCTCCACCAAGACCACCACACCAACCTTGAACACAGTGAGCTGCTAACTTTCGTCCTTGTTTCACTGGTTGAAGGTGTAAACTCAAACACTCACATGGTTGTAAGGGTTCAAAGTTGAAAGCAAAGGATCCTGAAATCTCTTATGCTTGCATCTTTTATAAAAGATTTATGGACATTTTTGCACATGTCACAATAAAATTAAGACATTAATAATTAAAGATGCAATGAAAATTTCACCAAAAAAGTTATTCAACAATTGCAGTACACCCAAGAATGGTCAAAGATACAGCTGCAAAAGGAGATCGACTGCACATACTTACAACCAACAACTTTCAAAAAAAGTAGATAAGGTCCATTGCAAAACCAGGAAACTCAATGAACGTTCATTGCATTTGGACTTAGACAAAAATGAGAGTTTACAGGAAAAAACATAAAAACTACTTAAGTCTATGTAAATATCTAAAATGTCTCTTTAACATCCACAATCATCATAAATGACTGATTCATGTATTTTTACATCATTTAAGTATAAAATTCATACAATTTTATAAATATGCAATTAACATGAAACTTCATTAAGATGCATGATATATAATAATTTAAACTATAAAATACATGTATTAAGATCTATAAAATTGCATAAATAAGCACTGTACATTCATCAATTGACTATGTCTACCTTCAAGCTTATTAAGCTTGAGCTTAATCTAACACTATAAAAAGTAATTACAAATAATTATTTTAGGTTGAACACCCAACCAACTTACAAACATTTTTGTTGATAAACTTGATGATGAGGAATACTTAAGGATTTTTGGAGATGGAAAATATAAGCTCACTAAGGATAGTATGGTAATAGTAAGAGAAAAAAGATATCTCGTTTATATTACATTCATACTAAGCTCTTTATTGTTTCTATCAATACATTTGAGAATGAAGATTAAAGTGTATTATAGCATAAGAGACTTGATCATATGAGTGAGAAAAAGATGAAAATGCTTTTAAAGAATAATCTCCTGTCAAAGTTGAAGAGTACACATTTAAAGAATTGTATAAATTGCTTGGCAAGAAAGCAGTATTGAATTTCCTTTAAGAGCCAACTTCCTTCTAAGAAGTCAACGATGTTAGAACTGATCTACTCTAATGTTGAGGATCGATGAAGGTAACAATTGTTAGTATCAAATTTGACTACTAAAGGTGGGTGAATAGTGATTTCTAATCCTTTTTAACCTTTATGCAATTAACAAACCGAATGTAAGAGAAATAAAAGTATACAACAATACTTTTTAAGTGATTCACCTTAATGACTACGTTCACCCCTAAGCAAAAATGCTTGAATTTACACTAATCATCAAAATCAAATTACAAGTGATTTTTGTGGTACACCAAACCAACTATAATAGGAATTTCTGGTCACACTCCCCAACCAATACATATCGAGAGTTTGTGATATAACTCTCCAATCAACCACAACTAAAGGTTTATGGTAGAAGCCTCCAACCAACTACTCCAACAAAGGAGCATCCTACTTGTGTTTGTGGTTGAATACAAGTAAAACCAACCAATAGAAAATCAACCCCTTACAACAAAAGAGGAACAAAATCATCTTGATAGATGCCTTAAGATGGAGACTTGAACTTCAGCACCTTTAACAATCCTTTCCAAAGGTTTGCAAATGAGCTCTAAAGACCAACGGATGTGAGCGAAAGCATGAGCACGTGTGTATGTAGAGATTCTGTAAAAGGGTTGCTAATTACGTTGTTAATTATTTGTATTTATAGTCTTTAAAGATGATTAACAACTAGTTTTTTAGAGTAAATCATTATAACTTTTTCATAATTGTTATAACATTTTCACTAATAGTTAGAATTTTTGAAATGACTATATTGATCATTATAACATTCATTATTTTGATTAATGTTTCAAAAGTTTTTATCTAAAGAAAATGTCAAATCGTTTTAGGGCTCACTAAAAAAAACCATAGGTGACCAAAGGTAACAGATATTAAAAGAACCGTATAACTTTTATATTGACCCTTGCGTATACTTGTTAATCGTGTTGTGTCGTGCCAACATGACATGAATATTGTGTCGGCACGACCCACAAAGATAACGGGCCAGTCCAGGCATGACCCATTGGCACGAAAACATTATTCGTGTCGGTCAACAACACGATATTGATTAATATGATTTTTTAATTAATTTATATGTATTTAATATTTAAATAATTAATTTTTTTAGAAATATTTATTTAATTAAGAAATAACAATATTCAGCATTCAACATTCAAGTATTCAACCATCAATATTTAAATTTGATTCAATAATCAACATGATAACATTCAAGTAATTCAACATTTAACAAGACAACAATGCATATAATTAAGTTAAAATTTTTATTTATTAATAAATTACATATTTTATATTTACATTATTACAAATTTACAATTACATTTAAAATTCTTTTACAACAAAATTAAATTACATTTTTTTTTAAATTACAATGTTTTAATTATTAAATGTTTAAGTTTGAGAGTTACTTTGTAAATTCTTTAACTTAATTTTGTTCACAGAGTTGAGCAAGCTCTTAGTCTTTTACACACATTAATGCTTCTATTATATCTTCTTTAAGCTTGCTTTTTTGGTCATCAAGCATATTACTACTCATGTTGAAAATCTGTTCACAAGCTACTAAAGACACTGGAATTGTTAATAAATCATTTGTCATTATTGATAATATTGGAAAAATCATTAATTGTTACTTCCACCAATCTAAAACATCAAATGTATTTAAGTTAGAATGTTGAGTAAATAATAATGATTGGTGATTGGTTGAATTAGAAGTAATTAATTCTTATTTAGATACTATAGAATTACAATTGTATGATGATGATGATGTTGAAATATCTTCATCAAATCTTGGATCTTGTAAAAATGCCCAAGAATCTGAAGATGATCCAACATTTAATTCTGGTATTGTAAACATTGGTGGAGGAGAAGGTTCTATTCTTAATCCATATCTTTGTGTGTATAAATCAAACATTTGATTTAATTATTCTTCTATTATATTAACAATTAATCCTAAATCTACACCTAAACTCATTTGTATTCCCCTAATTAATTTAATAACATATCTTATTTTACACCTAAGATCTAAGCATGCACGCAAAATATATAATGTAGGGATTTCATTCTAATATTTTAAAATTTTTATTTCATCCTATTTACTATTGGTTGGACAAATGGATATGTCTCATATTTATTAAAAGCTTGTGAAATGTCATATAAATGATGCAACGCATAAACAGATGTAGAATAATAAATTCCTAATAATCTAAGAGTTACGTCATAAAAAGTTTTAAAAATTCAACAAAATATTTTACAATTTTAAAATAATCATCACTTAATTGTTTTTAATAATCATCAGAATGATGATGGTTATACATAGACATTATTGGAATTTCATATGGTAATATACTTTCTAACATTAAATATAATAAATTCCACCTCTAAGTGTGCTGGTAGATGTAATTCCCCCATATCCTTCAGCCGGTGAGGAAAATGGATGGTTTCTTCTTCCCTAACCTCGGGAATTCTCATGTCGGCCTCCGACACTCTAGAGCTGATCTCCGACTGAACCTCTTTGGCAACATAGGGTTCCCCTTGTTGGCATGTGGCTTCTGTAGCTTTCTTACTGCTGCATTCCTGACTAGCCGCATCACCAGCCTTTCCTCTCAACCAGTGCTCTTGTAGCCACCCCCTTTTCCAACTACGAGCGTCCCTGGTGGTAGCCTCCACACTCCACCCCTGTGATCTCAATGCACAGCGGAATCCCTTTTCAAGGTTACAGATGTACTCCCTATCTCCCAATACAATATCTCCAGGGAAGTAAAGTTCAAGTGGGTATTGAAAGTTCTCCTGACTTGGTTCGCACGCCTCAACCAGGAAGAACTCAGATGCCGACGTCGTTGCACTCACGGCTTCGATCTCATAGTTGCACTCCCCTCCAGTCCAGGAAGCTTGCTTGCTACCTTTAGCCATGATTTTGTTCGAGGAAGGAGGCGTCACAACGAAGAAGAAGAGGCCACAGGAGTCGCGGTAGAGAAGACGGTGTTCACCTTGAATCGTCGTAGAAGAGGTGACCCTTTTCGCGTGCAAATGAAGTTTTTCCTGCACTTTCGTGTATTTATAAGAATATTCGGGTATTCAAGTTGGTTCGACTCGAATACAGCAACATACGCAAGTTGGGTGACTTGACAGATCGACGGATGGATACTCTGGACTTCTATCAAATTTTATCAGAAACTTGCCGTCCCCCCTAAGGTAGACATTTGAGGAACAAATCCTCCCTTTATCTTTATTCGCCCCAAGTATGTCATGTCGTCCTCAAACCCTAGTTGTCAGTCTCCCTCCCTCCTAGTCCTCTGACCTCACCTAGGAAGAGGCATTCTGTTGACCCCTTATTCTTGGGGGTAGGTAGTAGATATCGTGGTTAGTCTAGGCCAAGCATTTGGCCCCACACGATTTGGATTCAGGTAGTGTTATACTCTTGGGTACCAACTTGTCCACCCCAGAAGTTTGGGTTGTCTTCCGGCAATATCAACTAGAAGCTAGGCCTCCTGAGTGGAAGCTTTGTTTAGTCTTCCACCCCAAGTCTCTTGCTCAACTGGCCTACATTGATTGCATCATCTCTTGTATAACAAATCCCCGAATGGTTGCTGCCCAGTCGATGGTTCCGTCTCCTAGATGGAACCTCTACCATTGTTGGTCCTTTTTTACGAAAGTACCATTTTTGTTAACGTCATTTTTACAGCACTTCCGTTTGTTGCTCTTGGCCAACTGTAAAGTAAAGGCCGTAGTGTTACGACCAACCATAGAATAAAGGTCACAGTGTTACGGTCAATTGTAAAGTAAAGGCTATAGTGTTATGGCCAACCGTGGAATAAAACTTTACGATTTAGCCTTTTAGCCTTCTGAGAGAAAATCGGTCGCCAGACCCAAAGTGGCCACCACTGATGACTCTCTAGTGGTATGAGCATGGGCCTTGCCACTTCTGATGCGCCTTCCAGAAGTATTATGACTAAGAAACTAAGTTCAAGAAAAGACTGGACGTCCGATGGTAAGTGGGTGGATTTCTAGCCTA
This sequence comes from Amphibolis antarctica, assembly GCA_024699675.1. Lineage (NCBI taxonomy): Eukaryota > Viridiplantae > Streptophyta > Magnoliopsida > Alismatales > Cymodoceaceae > Amphibolis > Amphibolis antarctica. Next base: position 26,573 of record JAMKPZ010001370.1, on the reverse strand, counting down.
CAAGGTGGATGTCTGGCCTTGCCAACCGCTCTTGATGCACCCCCCAAAGGTGTGAAACCAGTCTCCATCCAATTGACCGCACAAGTACAAATCTTCGGTCTTCTGTGGTAGAAATGAAGGAATTCCAATCAAAACAGTGAAGTTCAGCCCCTTTTCGTCGGTCATTTCAAGAGCACTTGGAAACTCACTACGTAAGATCAATCCCTTAGCAGCTGACCAAACAGAAGCAAATATCTAGACTTCCGCAGCAGAAACGACGAAATTTTGATAAATAAAGCGGAATTCCGCCCCTTTGTGCTGGTCGTTTCTAACGCATTAGAGATCGCTACAACGAACCAGCAAGCACTAACCTTCCACGGTAGAGGAGGCAAAATTCTGGCCAAAGGCAGAATTCTGGCCCAAAGTGCCGATGTCCATCAATAATTCCAAAGGTCGCGAGTCTAATCGTCGCCCAACCGACGTAACGCGTGTGACACTTGGCCATCCAACGCCTAACGGTCTAACTTTGTGAAACGTCACGACCTTAGCCTATAAATAGCCCTCCCCTTACTACTAGAGAGAGGTTCAACTCTTTGATTTGCTGTGGCTGCTCAAGTGTCCAAGTGTCCCAGCACTTGACGTTGACTACCTGTTCTGTCCGTCTTCTGATATTCGTTCGCAGTCAACCATCTATGCATGAGGGCTCACCGACTTGGACTCTGATTTAACCTTCCTATAGGTTAGTCTTCCTCTTCCCCTTTCCCGAGGGAAAGGGGGAGACGACTCTTTTATTTTAAGTAACACTGTCTCACCTGGTCGTCCATGGCTTCGACCAGAGAAATTTTCTCTTCTCTCGGGGATCACCTAAGATCCCCACTCTCCTTCTTGTCTCGCATGTATGTCACTCGGGATAGGGGAGATTTACCTTTTAATGTTTTCCTTGAGTAAGGATGTTTTGCTTGCTATACCAGGCAAACGCTTGACCTGAGCGAAATCTTGCTCCCTACTTAAGACCATGCATGCTGTTTTATGATTTCAAGGTCGTTGTAGATATCCTTTTCTTTGAGCTGGCTTTGTTTACCTTTTTTTTTTTGCATGCATCGGTTTAGATGCACGAGTCTACGCATTGCGAGACAAAACATGGAACCCGGTCTTTGGACATACTGATTCTAGTTGGCCGACCAGCAAAGAAGCTGGTTGCCACACCTATGCTGACCAAACTTAACTGGCACCTTTCAAGTGTCTCACTTCTTTTTCGCCGTTTTCATTTCTTTCACACCCTTGTCTGATCATGCGACTAGCTCTGCACGAACAGTTTTGTTTTGCTTTTCTATTTTGCAAGTGGAAGTTTGCCGAGGCTGACAAATTCCCCCATGTATCCTTCTCTTTCTCTCTCCCGGTGCCACTCTTGGATGCTAGCTTACGCATTGTGGCCTAGGTAAGCGCCCCAAGATCAGACTCGGTCCTGAGTCCTCATGCGGCCCCTTCGATCGAAGACCCGTGATTTCGGAAGTATCCACCTTTGGTTGGGCCGAGACAACTGTCTCGACGCTTGACACCCTTGACAATAGGGGTTGCTACCTCGTCTTACGGCTCGCCGAGGTGGCCACTAGCACCACCCAAACAAAGGGCTTTCCAGAAGTTGGGGGTGGTCCTTGTTGCGCTGCGGGTTGTGAAGACCTTCTCCTCCTCTAGTTGTTGTGGATAGTGAGGATAGGAGAGTGGAGCTGTTGGTAGTATGGCCGAAGCTCCTCGAGCGTCAACAGGTTGCTGGCCGAACGGATGAGGTCGACCGAGTTCAGCTAGGTGAGTTCAGCTTCTAGCAGTTGTGTGGAGGGAAAGGATAGCCTTGTCCCCTATCCCCATTTGGTTGAAGATGCAGATGCTGACTGCATAGGCCAAAACATTTCAAGCGGATGCTGCCTCCTGTTCCTTGAATTTGGGAGGACCGTGTTCACCTGCGAGTTCTCCCTATGGTTCGGGAAGGTTTGCTGGCTCGGCTCAGGAGACGTGGGAGGCTGTTGAAACTCGATAGTTCCCGAGTCAATGAGGCGCTGGATGGCCTGCCTTAACATCCTGTAGTGGTCGGTCACGTGGCCAGCAAATCGGTGGTACTCGCAGTATTACGATGGGTTGTACCACTCGGGAAGAATGGCTGGGGGTGGCTTGACAGGGGGGAGTGTGTGTAGTGTCTGCGCCCTATGGAACACTTGGTTCAGTGACTCCGAGAGTGGCATGTACTCAGTGATGCGTGGCTACTACACCTGCGTGGGTGGCTGGCGCTATTGCCATGGTTGCTGCTAGGTGGGGCACTATTGGTTAGCGCTCGTTTGGCCCTCGTTCTGCCCCTGGTTCCTTTGACAAGAAGATCCTGAGGTGGCCGCTTGCTACTGTAGGGGCACAGGCAAGTCGGGGGCGGTGGCCGGTGGTGGAGCCCTGGGCCTCCACGGCTATTGATTTGGGGCCGACCGGACCATGTAAACCAGTTGCTGAACTAGGGTGATGGCTGGCGGGCAGTACTCCTGGGACGAGGTGTACACCTACTGCGATTGGTATGGTAGGGGCATGGCTCCCACCATTGCAACTGGAGTTGACTGGTCAGTGTTGTTCCTTTGAAAGCTGCGGTTGTTGCCCCCGTTGTCGCCTGTCGCCAGAGGCTTGGGATGGATGGTTCCTCCCATGTTGCCCCCAACGGAGGGTCGAGAACCTTTTGGACTTTAGGAATCCCTCAAGGCGACTGCCAGCCTTGATTAGCTACGAGAAAGTAGTATAGGACTGAATGCACAAGAGTGCCCCCAATGATGGCTGGGCGCCCTGCACAATCATGTCCAGGGAATCCTCCTCAGATGGCTTGTCCCGGATTTGGGACACTAGGGCCCTCCATCTGCCAACGTAGCTGCTAAACGGCTCGTTCTCGTGTTGGCAGAGACTGCAGAGGTCCTCCAACTTAGGCGCTAGATCCAAGTTGTAGGCGTACTGTTCTTGGAACATGTATGCCAGCTACTCCCAGGTGTATATCCTTGCCAGGTCCAAGGACATGTACCACGACAGGGCAGGTTGTTGGAGGGATTTCTGGAACAGGCGGATGAGGAGCTTCTCCTCGTACTACAGCACTGCCATGTCTTCGTAGTAGGCCCTGAGATGTGCCCTGGGATCACCGTGCCCATTGTATTTGACCAGCTCGAGCATCTTGAAGTTGGGAGGCAGCATTGCCTCCAGATAGAAGTAGAGGTTTTGGAACGAGTAGGAGGGTTCCGACGGGCCGAGCCTCAGGTTCCGATGGGCCGGGCCTCAAGTTCCGAAAGGATGCCTCCAGCTCGACTATCCTCTGAAATAGCTGCCCCTGCAAGTTCGATAGTGGAGTAATAGCGGCAGTGGCAATCGACTAAGGTGGCGCCTGGAAGAACTGATCTGTCACGGGAGTCGTGACAACATCGTATTCTTTGATGTGTGGCATCTTTGGGACAGTGACAGTTGGCTTGGGTGGGATCATTGAGCTAATCCCCTACTGATGGAAGTGCGCCAACTGATGAACTAGAAGAGCTTGCTCAAAGCGCCTTGGCTGGGGCAGCTGGTAGGCTCCGACCCCCTCTGTGCCCTCCAAGTTCGAGGGTGACTGGTTAGATGGGTTGGTGTTTTGCATGGGAACTAGCCCGTCACCTATCAGAAGCTGAGTTTCGATAGCCGGAGAGGTGGGTGGCGGAGGATGCGGCGCGAGATGAGTGTCAAACGCCATAGCAGCAGATAGGTTAGGAGCCACACACAAGTCCCGTCGACAAATATAGGTCGAGAGCCACACACAAGTCCCGTCGACAAATATAGGTTGGGAGCCACACACAAGTCCCACTGGCATTCCAACACCCACACCTGCAAAAATCTGTACCCTCTCTTTCATCCAACTATCACCTGGAAGCTCACGAGGTTTCATTGGCTCTGTCAGTGGATGGGCTGAGGTACAAAGAATGGAAAGGTAATTTTAGGAGTGCATCGCCACATGGGGCGAATGGCTAGTTATACGGAGTCACCAAAAATTTGTACCCTCTCTTTCATCCAGCTACCATTTAAAAGCCCACGAGGTTCTGCCAGCAGGGTCGACAAATGGGCCGAGGTATAGAGAATGGAAAGATAATTGTAGGAGTGCATCGCCTCGTGAGGCAGATGGCTCGTTATATGGAGTCGCCACCTTATTTTTGCGAAGAAAATAAGAAAAACCAGATGGGGAAGGATTCATCCACCATCAAAAGGGTAAAAGCGTAGAAATGAAGAATAGCAGCATAAAGTAGCGTAAAAACTAGTGACTTCTGCAAAAATGAGAGAAACTGGATAAGGGACTTAAGGTACTATTAGAGAAGGTGTTAGGCACCCCTAGATAGCTTGGGTAATCTCAGCCTCTCTCCAACTCTAAAAGGGGACACGATACTAGTCAGCCTAACCTAGGTTGGCAAGGATTCATGCCGACGACCTCATCCTGGAGGATTCACTAGGGCATTGGGAAGAGTAACTTTACTCCTTCTGGTAAAACAAGTGGGAAACCACTGGTGCGAGGATTCACGTAAGGTCTGGTAGGAAGAGGGGAGAGGTGAAAGGCACGACGACCACTACTATAGACCGTTGGTTGAAGAGCCGAAGGTCTGGTGAGCCTATCGGTTAGCATGCCGGAAGGCTGGGTATGGGGCCGACTTCCGCCTGGCATGCCACCTCTCTTTCTAGGTACAACGATTCATGCACCCAGTTCGGCTGTGGTCGGTAAGGATTCATGTTGACGACCTCATCCTAGAGGATTTACCAGGGCATCGAGAGGAGTAGCCTTACTTCTCCCAATAAAAGGGGAGCTGCCCGGGTGTAAGGACTCATGCACCCAGCTCAACTGGGGTTGATAAGGATTTATGCTGACAGCCTCATCCTGGAGGATCCACTAGGGCATCGGGAAGAGTAGCCTTACTTCTCCCGATAAAAAGGGGAACTACCTGGGTGTAAGGACTCATACACTCGACTCGGCTAGGGTCGGCAAGGATTCATGTCGATGGCCTCATCCTGGAGGATTCACTAGGGTATCAGGAGGAGTAGCCTTACTCGTCCTGGCAAGACATACGGGAAAACATAAAACATGTCGACGTGAGGATGCACGCGAGATCTAGTGGGTAAACACCTTGAGAGGAGAAAATGGGGATAAGGACGTGGTAGCTATCGCTACGGACCTTTGGCTAAAGAGTCGCAGGTCTGATGAGTCTGTCGGTTTGCCTACCGGACATCCAAGTATGGGGCCGGATGTACGCTCGATATGTTGCCTCTCCTTCTGAGTGCAAGGATTCATGCACCTAGTCTCAAAAGATAGGAGAGGCAGAAACCTTCGGGGAGACGATCGTCTATAAGCAAGGATGACGTGTCTGATGGTGGCTTAGCGTTTACAATAAAAAGATACATCGAAAAATATGATAGTATAATCGTTAAACGCATAATGAAGCATGGGTTTCCATACGAAAACTCGGAAAACAAGCCGTAACGGAAACTGATCTCGACCCATCCCGGGAGGATTCACCCAGTAGGGAGGGCGGATGCTGGTACCTTCAAAAGCGTATCCGAAGGAATGAAACCCGAGCACATCCTTCAACCTTTCCTGTGCATGGGGAAGGTCCAGTTCGATCATGGTTACGGGATGCATGAGGCTAGTTGAAGGATGTTACGGCAAGATAAAGGAGACCGTACTCCCTGGCGTGCGTAGCATTGCGCGACCACAAGGAGGGGCTCATCTTGCCAGAAGGATAGGAAGTTTACCTTTAAGAGGAAGCTGACAATGGTCGGAAGTCCTCGCTTTGATTAGTGCGCCCAAGAGTCCTTCGTCCTTCAATGGGTTCAAAAAGGAGTCCTTGGTGAAAACCTCAAAAACTCTGCTTTGAAAAACTTCGAAAAAGCCTTCCCCTACATGGAAAGGACATACCCTTATATAAGGAATTGTTTTCCACACCGGGTGTCCAGAGATGGTAAATTTGGGTACGTTTTGATTCAATTTCGTAATTTACACAATTGATTAATTGCAAGATTTGAGTGATTGATCACATTGTATCTTGACATTCTTGTTTGAATGTATCCCCCAGGCGTCAGTCGGTGGCCACGTCCATTGGGCCGATTGTCGACTGAAAGGTATCAGCATGGGGTAGGAGCTTAACCCATGGCTCAGGGGGGAAGGTGGCGACGAGTAGCTGGGATTGAGTACCAGCTTATGGCCCAGTGACTATGTACTTCGCCCCAGAACTCGGTCCTGGCCGAGTAGGGATAGAGTACTAAGCTTTACCCTACGACCATCGTAACCTTACGTACTTTACTTTATGCCCGATTGTAACTTTACGAGCTTTATTCTACGCTCGATCGCAACTTTACGGGCTTTACTTTGTACTCGGTCATAACTTTACGGGCTTTACTCTACAGCTCGCCGTAACTTTACGGACTTTACTTTATGCCTAGCTTGGAAATGATAGTTTCATCTTGGAATGCTTGATATTCGCAGTAGTTCCATCTAGCCGACGGAACTATCGTGGAGAATCGTCAAGTGCTGGCAGAAGTTCCATCCTGGAGGTGGAACTACTAGCTGTTTTGCTCTGCTTTAGTGGGCGGCAGGTGTACTACCGGGTACTTACGGGCTGGCTACCAGATACTTGTGAGCTGGCAACCGTGCTCTTCCATCGAGTCCTTCAAAGGGGTGAAGGGGAGTCCTTGCTCGAGAAAGAGTCGGGGAACCGATAGCCAATGTGATATACTGGCTTGTCGATTGGTTGCTAGGTGCTTTACCTAGCAGCCAGATAAGCATTGAGCATGGGCGTCAACATATACATTCCCCTCTTTCACCATGCGAGATGAGGGGTGGAATCTGGGTTCTGGCACCTTGGTTTCTGCCCCATCAACCAGAAGATGAATTGAATGCCGAACTTGAGCTTGGCACCATTGATGACTCTCCACTTTGGTCGTTCCTTCCTCGCATCCCTCATTTGACTTGCCTCATGCAGACAATCAATTTTAGTCTTCTCTCACATAAACGCTCGACACTTGCATGTCGTGGCCTTTGGCAAAGTGCCCCGAGACCTAACTCATTCTTAGAGTCCTCGTGCGGCCCCTCCGATCGAAAATACCCGGTCCCAGATGTTTCTTTCGCAACCCCTTGGTGATAATTCTTGGAGGTGCATTTGTCCCCTTAGCATTTTTCTTTATTTGCTTAGCATAATACCTCGAAGTTGGCACGAGCCATCGTACTTCCGATGTTTTCCCGGTTGATTGCCCCAATTTTCAACCTTACTATGGCCAGAACACGAAGGGCAGATCCTTGGTTTGTCTCTAGTTATCCTTATTTTATGAGCCATTGAGAGGTCAGATTTCATCCAAGTTGGTTGAGGGTGCCTAATACCTTCCCCACTAATACCTAGAGCTCCTTATCTAGTCTTTTGAATAGCAAACCCCTTATTATCCCCTTTTTCACTCTTTTAATCAATATTTTCAATCTTTGTGCTATGAGAGATTTATCTTTTCTTCATAGGTTTCCTTATTTCTCTTTAAAATAAGGTGGCGATTCCATTTTATTATATTTTTTTTGACATTTTACCCAAAGTCTATTTTCTATTCTTGTTCGTTCTAAAAATGGCATGACTGTCCATTGAGGGATCTATCTGAGGTATAGCAACATAAGGAAGGTAAAAAAGTGACAAACCTGAAATAAGCTTTTCAATGGAAGTTCACCATTCACTTGTCCTCAACTACATTGGAGTGTTGGAGGATCAACTAGCACTCTAGGCCTTGATGTACTCCTTGTAAAAGAAGTTACTTGAAGGGTTCATTAAGCAACTGATAGGGAGGAATGTTGACCAGTTGAAGATGCATGAAGGATTCACTATGCATCAAAGGTCTGAAATCCATCCTTCTTGCAAAAGCCACTCAAAGGAAGCATTAAGTGGCTACTGCAATGGTGTTGTTGACTTGTTGGGACCCTTTGATGTTTGAATCAAGGGCTAAGGTGCTGGGAGCTACAACAAGAAGGTGAGTGGTCTGATGGGGATGTTGGAAGACTCATCGTGCATTCTAGACCCGAGAGACCTAAATCCCTACAAGAATGTTACTTAAAGGATTCATTAAGCAATTGGGGAAATAGGGAAGACCTGTTAGTGTCGACTAAAGGATTCATCAGTGACTAGGTTGATCCGTAGTAGGAGGTACAAGTGGCCTAATAGGAGTGCAATGGAGGATTCACCGTACACTCAAGGCCTTGATGTGCTCCCTATTAAAGATGTATGGAGGATTCATCATACACCCAAGGTTTGAACCTTGTCCTTCTTATAAAAGCCACTCAAAGGATGCATCAAGTGGCTATTGCATTAAGTACCATTGAGGCCCTTTCCTGTTGGAGGTAAATGACAAGAAGGATTAGAGGGTTCTCCAGCCATTGGAGGCTTGCCAAAGTGATGTTGCTCCTGATCTTGTATTCCTATTGATTGCTTGCTGACACTAGACTATAGGAAAAAATCAGTAGCTGGGGAGGGTGGGAAGCATCTCCCACCCCCTTGCTCAATGAACCCAGCCTAGGATTCAGGGGCTGTAAATGAGACTAGTTAGTCAAATATTAAGAAAAGAGAGTTGATAGACTTTAGGGATGTCAAGCCCATGGTGGATTTTGGAAACATAGTCCTAAAATCCAGATGGGGTAGAATGCCCCTAGTGGCAGACTTAGGTGGGATGCCAAACCCTTGTAGCTGCAGAATCCAACTTCCTGGAGCCAGAATTCAGTTGAGGTGGCAAACTTTGGGGATGTCATGCTCAAGGGTCCTTCCTATTTGAAAGTAGAAAGGAATTGACAGACTCAAGGGATGTCAAGCCCACCAAGTTATGATATTAAGAGATAGAGAAGCATTTCCCATTCTTACCAAGAATCCCACATAGGACTCCTGGAGGCATGATGGTGAATGCATGTAAATGCAATATGCATGCCAAGATAAAATAACTATTTCTAGTTGGACCTTCACCTGTTAAAGTTGCAAGGTTAGGAGGAAGATCAGGAACAATCACATTTCACACCTTGGCTAGAAGGGGGTAGGAATGGAAAGGTGGATTTATCCCTCTGCTTGAGTGGAAGCAAAAAAGAATGTGAGTTCTGTAAAGATAGGGATAAATCTGAAAGGAATTTAGCGAGAGGTTGTCATTTTCAACTAGTGCTTGGATTATAAGTAAAAAATAAATGGCTAACCTATCTGGTGTAGCTAGCAATGACTTGGATTGTCTGAGCCTAGAGACTAGATGAATTAGCAGACTTAAGTGGGTTGCCAAGCCTTGTAGGGTGATGGAATCTAGTTGTGAAAAATCCGAAGTCTGGTGTATTGACAGGCTTCAATGGGATGCCAAGCCCTATAAGGTGACAGAATATGGTGGTGAAAAATCTAGAGTCTAGTGTATTGCAGGCTTCAATGGGATGCCAAGCCCTGTAGGGTTATGGAATCCGGTGATGAAAAATCTGGAGTTTGGTGTATTGGCAAGCTTCAGTGGGATGCCAGGTCCTGTATGGTGGCAGAATCTAGTTGTAGAAGATCCGGAGTTCGGTAGATTGACAAACTTCAATGGGATGCCAAGCCCTAAATTCTGTTTTCTTGCACTCTCAATAGAATCATTTGTAACTAGAGGGAGGGGACTCCCCTCCCTTAAGTAATAAAGGTATATATATTGGGTGTAAGAGTTATAGGAGCTTGTGCAATAATTGATTGACTCCTTATTGCTGGCCCCTTCAATAAGACTTATCGCAATCAAATGATGGCCTGCAAGCCTTTAAGTTCGCACTAGGCCATCAGGTGGGGCCAATTAAATTCAAGTATGAGAGGGATTATACCTTGGTGACCCCTATCCTTGAATTGGTCCCACATGTTGAGTTAAGTTTCCACCTCTTGTTGAGTTAGGAAGAGTGGAAAGTTGTGTTGGGCTTCCATCTCTTGTTGAGTTAGGAAGGATGGAAGGCAGTTGGAGGTGTTGAGTAGCTAGAGATATAGAGTGATTTGTTAGCTCTCCTCCATAGAAAAGATCCAACAAGACATCTTCAAGTGCTTCTCCTGATGGCTATTGGGGTGGCATAGACTCTATTCTTCTAAGGCAATAATTAGAGGTAAAGTCTTCCTGTGTTGGGGTTGGACTTATGAGTGAGGTCATAGCCGTTAGGGCTATTGTGGCTGCTGAAGCTTCTGAATTATGATAGTCCTCGATCGAGACTACCATTGCCTCACCCTACTGAGTGGTGGCAAGGATAATTTCTTCCCCTAGGGTAGTTGCTAGAGCCTCAGGTGTTGTTCTTGCTATTGTGGGCTATGCTGGCCTAGAAGCTAGAGAGAACAAGATGGGCCTTGTTGCCATCTGCCTTTGCTAAGTTGAAGATGGGGCCCTTGGTGCTGTCTAGACTGCCCATGCAAAAGTGATTGTAGCAACAAATGTATATAAGATCAGCTTGGCCGTTTCTTACTTAGGATGAATGGCCCTTGAAGATGATCATTGTTGAGGCCTAGGTCACTATCAAACCTATTGGGGCTTGTTAGCAATTGGTTAGATGCTCTACCTGGGGAACACTAGCGGATGTACTGTTGGTGAGGCTTGAGGATGCAAAGACCTCATTGGATGAGTAGCTAGTCCCATGTGTTGAATGGGCCTTGGTCCAGTGGGAGATGTGACCTGAGGATGCACAAGCCTCAGAGCTTGTCCTCTCCCTCTTGTTCTTCCCCTTTTACTTGTGTTGATGGTAGATCTAGGCCTAGCTGCATAGGTTGGAGTGGCATCTAGGGTAGCCGGTGAGTAGACAGAAGGCTTCGATGCTTGAGGGATAGAGTTCCCTTGACATCATGTCAGTTGGAGGCAATTGTAGACGTCTTGTGTTACTAGGACATATGGTTTTGACCCTCATGGGGGGGCTACTTGGGTATCGACCTGCTATTGTACTAGCACAACACTAGAGTGAATCTTCTGGTAATATGAACTCAGTTCATTCATAGTTGGTGGATTGTTGATAGGTCGGATCATGTCTATCGGATTGAGCGTCTAGGACACAGATTTCGATTGAGTTCAAGATGCTGAACTGGATTCCAGCTGGTCTGGCTTGACTGGCTAGATGTGAGCTACTAGGTTCGGGCTTTCCAAGGTGGATTCTGGCAAAAGGACGTTGATATGAGAAGGACTTGTCCTGTGATCAAGGAGTGGTCCTTATGATGAAACAACCGATGGTACGAGAGACTAGAGCTCAACTGCACCACTATCAATGAGCCATTGTATGGCACCCCTCAGTGATCCGCAATGGTCTGTTGCATGGCTTGCACATTCATGGAACTCACAACATAGGTGAGGTTGATACCACCTAGGCAACTGTGACGGAGGGGGCTTGACCTATGGAAAGGTTAGGAGGGCCTTCACCTTTGGGAAGATACTACCCATTGGCTCTGAGTGCAGAGTGAACTTCCTAGGTAAGGTCTATGATGCTGGCCTAGGTTGTTGCTGATGTTGCTAAGGGTGTTATACCCTCCTTCATCCTTGCTGTTTGGGCTACTGATGGTGAGGGCGTGATTGTGCCCTCCCTTGTTGCCTAGGGTGTTGTTGATAAGGGGAGGACCTTGCTCTACCCTGTAGCTATGCCCTAGGGGCTCATGGCTGACCTACCCACATTGGCTATGCTGGATAGATAGGGTGCACTGGTGTTGGATGATATTGAGGTTGGTGTGGCCTCTGAAGTACAAGGTGATGAGGGACTGGATAAGGGGCTGGAGGGTTGACTGGCTAGTTTGGACTTCCCACCAAGACAGCAACAGTTGATCTTTGTCCATGTTGCTCTAGGGTTGCCTGCTACGAAGTTTCCTGGACCTCCTGAACCATTTGTTAGTAGTAGACTTGCGTTGGAGTTGGGGCCTTGCTAAAAACCGTTGAGAGGCCCATAGGAGCAACAATGGCTAGGATAGTTCCAGCGGTGTATAGTGGGATGTTGTGGGCTACCATTGCTTGTGCTTGAGAGTGGATCTGGATTGGTGTCAGAGTGAAGGCAGTAGACTTCTGCGTGGAGAAGCTAGCTGGAAATTGTGAAAGCCCTAGATTGCTATGGAAAACTGCAGTGGGTTGTAGAACTATGTAGCTGTAGAGCTGTGTGAGCAAAACAAAAGAGTAAAAATAGTTCACCAATAATAGGACAAGCAAGCATGCCTGATGCTGTAAATTTAAGTTGTCCTAATGTGCACCAATATAGTGTTAATGGGAGTTTGAACCTCCAGAAATAGCAACTCCCCAACAGAGTTGTCAGTTTTATTACCCTTCTTGTTCAAAGGTTGGCAGGAGCTATTTCAAAAGAGTAACATGAACATGAGACTCAGGAGTTGTATTAAGAAGAAAATGGAGTCGCTACCTTATTTTTGCCAAAAAATAAGGAAAATAAGGAGAAGAAAAGGATGCACTCTTCAACTCAAAAAGGAAATGATAAATCTCTAAGGGAAATTAGTAAGTAGGTCTCCTACTTCGAGAAAGTGAGTAAAGGATTCAAGGTACTAGTGGGGAAGGTGTTAGGCACCCTTAGCTAGCCTAACCTAAGCTGGCCTTCCTACTATGATTGGTGCACATGTTATTAAAATGATTGATGAACTGAAGGAAAGATCTAGTTATACCATTAGGAGTCATCTAACATGCCCTAATGCAACTAGTTCCAAAGCAAAAAAGTGGACAGGCCAAATTTGGATATCCGATTAGTTATCCAAACTATTCCAAAATTCCCTAGAATTGGAAAATTGGCTTGTCCAAGAAAATCGGATATCTGATTGGTTATCCGAAGATGTTTCATTTTTCCCTATAAAGATGGAGGGAACAAGATACCCAAGGCCACCGTTGTGGATTCTAGAAGCCTATCCAAAATTTGGCAAGCCTTTCGAGTAAGCACTCGAAATCCAATTGGGTTCAAGCTGGATTCCGGATACTACAGTGAGGTAGCTATAGTGATGTGCGCTAAGCTCACAACCAGTGCAAGGATTCTTGCACCAGATTCCCAGTACAATGATGCATGTATTGAGAGTAAATGCTAAATACTCTACCACTAGTGCAAATGCAAGGATGCATGCAATACACATAGTCATGGAAGAGCAATAAATATGCAATAAACTAAAATACTCTACCACTAGTGCAAATGTAAAAATATATGCAATACACAGTCATGGAAGAGTAATGAACATGCTATAAATTAAAATGATTTTTACCACTAGTGTAAATGCAAAGATGCATGCAATACACATGGTCATGGGAGAGTAATGAACATGCTATAAATTAAAATACTCTTTACCATTAATGCAAATGCAAGGATGCATGCATTGCACATGATCATGAGAAAGCAATGAACAAGCAGTAAATGCAAATAAAATGTAGATTATACAAGGATTCATGCATAAATCTACCCTTGAGTAGAAGGTCACCGCTATGGATTCTAGAAGTTTATCTGGATTCTGATAAGACCATTTGACCAGTTATCCAAAATCCACTTGGTCCAGGCCGGATTCCGAGTGCTTCAGAGGCTAGCACAAGGATACATGTGCCCACTCACGTCCAGTGCAAGGATTCATGCATTGGACCTTCGATGCAAGGATGCTTGTACCAGAGGGAAATTCTATAAATGTAGTAAAAATGCAAGAAAGCAAGTAAACTATGGGGGATATGCAAGGAGGCATGCATATCCCCAAGTTGTGAGTATGTGCACACCCAGATTTGGATGCACACCTCACCTTCAGTGCAAGGATTCATGTAGTGGAAAGAAAATAAGTCGTGCATCTGGTGAGATGCATGACAAAAATCCTCCATGCTTGATTAAATCGTGAAGGACAAGGATGAACAGAGTCATCAATTCCAATGATAAGATTTTTGTGCATCATGCTGAATGCACAAGGAGGAGAAGATGTTTCTTCTCTACCTCCAGCAGAGCATAGGATGCTTACCTATAGAAAGCTCGCCAGAAGAGAAGAAGAGAAGCAACAAGAGCTTACTTGTGTGCCACGGGGTCGTCGAAGAGCTTGGAAGCTCGAGCAGGAGACTTCTGGAAGCACTCCTCACGTCTTGGGTGTTCTCCCCTTCCTACATGTGTTCTGCCTCTCTTCTGTGTTGTCCTCCTTTGTTGTGTGTGTCCCCATCTTTGTATGAAAGAGTACATATATAGGGGGCTGATAAGTTGCACCGCGAAACTGGATCTGGGTACCTTAACGTGTACCACACAACTACCTCATATCGGTTGTAGCCAATAGGAGGCAAGGAACTCGTTAGGCTAAGTTGTGCACTCGTAGGGTAGCCTATGATGGAAGATGGTAGAAACCAATGAAGTATCTGGCATCCTGATGGTAGATGCTAGTAGATTATCTTCAGAATCCGTGAGCAGTAGGTGCAAGCAGGCAGTTTGGCTTGACACTATGACCCCAGGACAATGCTAGACAAATCATCTAGTTCAACCTGAACCGGACATGCCAAACAAATAGTTTGGCCTAAACATTACGGACCGTGTGTCATGTCCAACCTAAATGTTACGGTCCTTGCATCTCATCTGGCCTAAACGTTACGTGCGAGGCAAATAGTTCAGTAGTACAAGGAACAATGAAAGTTCTGGCAATAGCTAGAGGAACTTCCATTGGTTGGAGAGAGGAATTTCCAACTAAGTCAATGGAAATTCTAGTCCAAGGGGAGGCAACCGCCTCCCATGCACAAGGACCAAAGGAAGTTTTGGTACAAGGCAGAGGAATTTCCGATGCCAGGATAGGGGAAATTTCGGTGAAACTAGAGGAAATTCCGATGGCTAGAAATGTGGAATTTCTTGTGAAACTAGAGGAAGTTTCGGTGATGGTCCAAAGGAGGGTGACAGATTCTGAATGGTTATTCAAAAATCAACTGTCAAATAATAGATTCGACTACAATGCTTACTATAACCAGGTCAACGAAATGGTGATGACCGAGGGGATCATTCAATGAAGTACTTGCTAAAAAACCCCAAGTATGAGGTGTCTACACTAGGACTCATTCCTTAGTGTTTAAATCAGTTTCACCCCTTTCTGTAGAAACAAATAAAGGCATACAAAGAAATGGAAGTGATTTCTGCAATGAAGGGAAAATTGTAGGTCAAACCAATCAATAGCCTTCCAAAGGGAGTTACGAAACACGAGTGAAATGGAATATCCTATCACACAACTAGGGGTCGAGACGAACACCTTTTCAGCTTCGGGGCATCCTTGCACATGCTTGAATGCATGCAAATGCGTTGAGATATGGTCCTCCAACACAATTCCTCTATTAGTGACTCTGGCCAATCCCAAGGAGGATACCACCCTGCATTGGTGTAACGGGAAGGTTGTAGCAAGCATCATGTCAAAGCTCCTCCAGCAGTACGAGTCTCGGGTAGCACCCTAGTTCACAAATACTCCAACGAAACTCAGATGATGTTCTTGTGTTGCTCAAGCCAAGTCTTCTCATGGAGGGACAGATCACTTAGCCTCTGGGAGAAGAAACCAAAGGTTTGTTAGTCCCACCAAACTTTGTATCTGTGCGAGAAGATGCCACATTAGGTCAGAAGGGATTTGAAATTCCTCTCCAATGAACCCTACATATACATGCCAACACAAAGGAATGAGTGCAAGGGTGATCTCGCCATCAAAGTAGCACCGAGTCAACTGAAACTGAGCTTGCTCCGAAGGAATCGCTTGATCATAACCAAACATCTTGGTGAAACAAAAAGGATAATATGGCTCCAACACCAATGAGCCGCTTGAATGGAAAATGAGTATGTTGGGCTTGACACTTTGTAGCCATGCTCGCTGCTTATCACTTAGCCGACTCTTGTAACATAATCAGTGTGAAATTAAATGTAGGGTAGGCTTGTAAGTGTCATAGAGCTTCTCAATTGTGGAAGTGGATCACAAATCTGATGAAAAGAACTTCCACTCCAAGTTTGGTTGGTCACCTAATAGAAATTGATTAAAGAACTTCTATGCCCTGTGTATATCTACAAGCATCTCAATTCTAGCAAAAGCTAACATGTGAGGGGACCTGCCTTGTGTGTACACATTCAATATGATAAGCTAAGATGTGTATGATGCAATCCAACACAATAGGTAATGAAGTGGTAATGTTAGCATGTACTACCTAGGCACGGATTGATGATAAACACATCTTAAGCCAAAGTGCTTGGCATACCTCGAAAAGTCCCATAGGTTGGGAGCAAACTCTATGAATGCGATGTTGAAATGAGGGTTCCACAGCTTTATGATCACCTGAAGAAGCCATTTGTATCAGTGGTAGCTAAAAAATGATGCGTAGACAGCATCATCTATGCCAATGGTGTGCAACCATGCCCTAAACTGCTTTAAGCAATAGCTTGCCCAATTGACCTGTCCAAGCTAGAAAGTTGGCAAACCCTTGAGTGATATTTAACTATACCAACCCAACCTGTCACCTTGGTCGAAAAGCTAGTGAAGGCACTCGACCTGCAATGGTCCCTCAAAATATTTGAAGGGGTGACTAGGAAAAAAGGTCATACACGGATGCTCTGAGACTATGGGTTCCCCAACTACCAAGTCTAAAGTCACCCAACTCCACTCGTCACGATCTGGAAGGAAGTGTCATGCTTAATTCAAGGATTGTACCTAAATCTCGATGTTGATAAATGTTATACAATGGATTATTGTGCCTGACATTACACTTCAACCCTCTATTCTAGGAGGAAGGGTTCCCACCTAAATCAAGTTGCAAGAAAGGGGGAAAGGAGGAGACGCATGCGAAGCATTGCCCCACCATCAAACCCATATATAAACAAAAAAAAAATGCTAATAATAAATGGAAATAGACATTCCCTTTCTAAGGGAGAAGATAAATCAAAAAAATACAAGTAACATGCATTTAAGAAAAATAAAGCATATCTATATATATATATAAACGAAAGAAAAAAAAATACAAAAAATGACTATGTATATATACATGTGTACAACAAAAAGGGCATACATACATGTCACTAAAAAAAAAGAATAAATAAAAAATATATATATACAACCAATTAAACATACATTTCATGAAACACTAAGATTATGCATGCTCAAGTAAATGTACATGCATCAAAAATTGATCATACATTCAATGGTTAACAAGTGATCATGCATGATTTCATAATTGAGTCCACAAACAATGAAAATTTTCTGACGCATAACCAAATAAAAACATATATATAAAAGGACATGTTAAAACATTAAGGGATGTACCTGGCGAGACGACATAGTTTATAAAACGGTGTACAGTTGAGAAATGTCCCACCACCTAAAGATCAAATTGTGATTGTGAGTTTCACAAGCACCCCAGAAACAAAAACAAAAACTGAATTATAATCCAATCTCAACGTTAATATCTTAACCATGCAATACAAAAGAAATACATCAATATAAGTGTTGAAATTGAATGCCTAAAATAAAAAGAAAACAAGAGGTGAAAGGCTTGACGGAATGCTCTGTCCCACTTGATGACGAGGGCGGCTCATCGAGAAAACGAAAAAAAACGTGGATGAGTATTTCGGTTGAAAACGAAACAACACCTGAAATCAATGTTACATATATCCCTACCGTGAATGAGAATGTGAAAAAAAATAAATGGTGACATTATTTGACACGTTTGGGTATAAAAAGAAATACATGCTTTCAAAAAATACAACGTTGGACACTAATGATGTTGTGATTTCCTCACCTTTAAAAGAAGTTTGCACATTCCAACTACAAAGAGGGCTGTGAACGAAGGTTTCTCGACACAACGTAGAAAAACACGAATCACTAGAGAAAGTGTCGTCCCAATGCAAAACTTTAGTCCTTGTAAATCCACAAGGGAAGGAGGAAGATGGCAGAGGGAGAGTGGCGGAATGTCGGAGCGACGGGATTTTTTCTGGGATACCTAGATGCGTATGCTACCCTTCTTTTATAGTGGTGGATTATTTTCCACCACACTCTTAATGCTGCTGTGTTTGCTCTTCTTCTTTTTTTAATCACACTTTCACAATAATCCGATTACAATATATTTCTAACATACTAATTGAAGTACATAACTTATTTAATTGATTGCATTTCTTAACGTAACTATAAAATTGTAAAAATGTAATTAACTATAAAACTAACTCATAATAAGAAAATTTAACACAAAACCTTCTCAATAATTAAAATATATAATCATAACATCTAAATTAACTTACAAAAATATGTATTATCTAATTGTACACAAATACCCCCATGTCTAAATTTTTGCTAGTCCCCTAATCAAACAAAAACTCTTCAAAATTGATAAAAATCAATTTACTCTAAAGGTATATAAACATGCCATTTTACCAAGCTACTCTAGTTACAAAAAAAATCAAGTTAATTTCGTAGAGTCAATTCTTAGAAAGTCTTTTACACTAAATCCACATCTTCTTCAAGTATGAGAATTATGTAAAGATTTTTCTCTATTTCGTTACCTCTTTCAGCTAATACACTTGTGTAAGTGAAGTATATCCTAAAGTCAAGATTTTCAAGTCCATTGTCCTTTTATTTCCACTCATTACTTTTTTTCTCTCTCAAAATTTTTTCTTCTTTTCTTTTATTTTTATTTTTTTTCCTCACTTTTCTCACAACCTAACATCTACCCTTATAATTGCCTTCCATTTCAGCCACCGTGCAACATGGATACTAAGAGGTTACCGAACCTCCGTACCCATAGAATTAAATATTTTGTCACCTTTACCAAAAATCCGTCATATTTTACCTTTAAATGTCTGTCACGTTACCATCACCTTCAATTATTACCCTTAAAAAATGATAAAACTAGGGAAATTACCATCACCTTCATTTACCTTCGTTTGAGTTGTAGGCTTGAACAGAGGCTTTGTCTGGGTACGACACAAATGATGAGATGAGTTGCTTTATTTTTCTCTGTGGTTGTATAAACAAGAGTGCACCTGCTATAATTTATATGCAAGTTTGCCTTTATCTTTTTCTTTCTTATGTAGTGGATCCAGAGAAATTACTTGGTTAATTCAAGCTGTTATGAAAAATATTACCAACGGGTATATATAATTGATCAATATTTTTTATAATCGTAGCATTTTTATACTCATTAGATTTCAAACTTTAATAGAAGGTAAGAGTACTATTGTTGTAAGAATGTTGTAATCTGTATCTTATACATTAACTATGATACGCTAATGTCTATTATTTTCTACTGTATGTATAAATAATCATATTTTAAATTCTATTTGTAAGAATATTAAAAAAAGATGAAATTGAAATTGATTTCAGTTATTTTCGTTTTCTCTTTTTATCGTTTCGATCTTTTACTTATTTTTCCTCCGGATGCACAAAACCGAATTTACGGTACGCGGTGACATTTTTCTAAAGAATATTTAATTTGCACTAACATCGAATTATAAATAGCAGGCTTAGAGCAGGCTTTTTTTAATGCAGAAATCAAACAGCCGCGCTCTTTCTTGACTGGAGGTCGTCGTCGGAGAATCTACAGACAAGTCGTCGGAGCCAGCACACGGGAGGAACTGCCGACGACGTGCTTGCACTGCGCAAGCGCTGGCTTGTTCCGATAAGTCAAGTTGATGTCCTGCAGTCGGATGCCGTGGCACGGTCGTCTCTTGCTGCAGTCGAACTTGACCGCCACCTCCGTCGCCGACGTTCCCTTCACGTTGCTGTACACCACTCCGCTGATCGCGACGCCGGAGTGCTGCACGCAGCACCAACATGATTTGAGGAAGTCGACGGTGATCAATTACGATTTCGCGTGTTGGTTAGTTTGCATATATATGTATAAACACACACACACACACCTACCTGGTCAGGGCATCCCCTGCCGTTGGGACAGTAGTTCTGATTGATGATGATGGGGTTTTCAACGTCCACCATTTGGATGTCCTGGAACAGCACTCCCTTCACAAACCCGGTGCTGGGTCTGCCCCACGACTTGATCCTCAACCCATTCGTCGTGCCGGAGAACGTCGCCGTCTTCACCGTCACGTTCCGCACCCCCGGCTCCTGCGACTGCTGCCCTAAACTCCCAATGCTGCAACATCAACCCATGACGTGTTGAAATATATAGTCTTACATCGTGTAAGATGTAGCAAACCTGAGTTAATTCAACCTAGCTAGCTGCCCGCCGGTCGCCAAATGCAATTAATCAATTACCATATTGTCGATCTATACATGTATACATTTGCGCACCTGATGCCGTGCCCGGGGCCGCAGAAGATGCTCTCGACCCACACGTCCGTGGACGCCGGACCCAGAGATATGCAGTCGTCTCCCGTCCTGATGTTGCTGCTCCTTATCGTCACGTCCTTGGAGTACTGCACGTGCACGCCGTCGGTGTTGGGGCTGTCGTCCGGCGCCACCAGCTTGCAACCTTCAACTCTCACCCCCTCTGATCCGTAGATGAATATGTGGAAAAACTTGCTGTCGATCGATGTGATTCCTCTAACTTCGAGATCGCTAGAGTGGCCTATGCTCAATGACTTCATCCATGTATATATACACATATATAGATCGACACATGCATGTCATTTCAAAGGAAAGCCGATCGATCGAAAGCCTACACATGTTTACGCATATATATCGATCTATATATATATTTATACATATATATATATATATGCCGACGTACGTACCTTGGCACCTGTAGGGCATGAGCTTCGGCCGGCCATCTTGCAAGCCCACAAGGAGGCGCCGAGCGGGGGCGCGGACGTGGGGACGGGCACAGGAGAGCCAGGGTTCAAAGAGAAATGGGGCTTTTGTTGATAGATTTTTAACATTTGTTTACAATTTCGAGGTTGAGTAAATAGATGTGAAGACTTCCTGGAGTCTCAACTTCGAACTTTGAGGAAGAGATTTACGTAGAGTAATTAGTAGAATTTGTTGAGAATGACAAAGAGGAGTTAGGTAACATTTGTTTACAATTTTTAAAGTTAAAAGTTAAAGTTAGAGTGATACAATAATAGTAAATCCGTGTTACCAAACAAAAGCGCTATATATGCACAGTAATCTAGATTCATCTCAACTATTATTACTACATATATGCAAGCGCCTACACTTTCTGAATCTCATTTTTTACAACTCTTTCAACTCCCCATCCCAGAAATTGCCATGTAAAGGATAGTGATCTACCATTCAGGTGAACCCCTTCACTCGAGCCACCCCGACCATGAACGGCTTCCCTAGCTAGTTGCCTGTGAACGCCTTCCTGTGTAGCAGGCTGCCTTCCCGGTCACCCTTCGATCTACCTTGCTATATCGCTGTTGCCGCTGGATCTACCGCTGCACCTACGGATTGAGCGCTCCTCTCACCCATCGGTCACCACGCTTGTCGATTCGTCGCCCTGTCGCTGGATCTACCACCGCAATCATTGATCCATTGCCTCGCCATTGGAGTTATGACAATATTGTTCCCATAATTTTATAATTAATTTTAATGTGTAGTGTATGAACCAGATCTTTATATTTTTTAAAGAAATTAAAAGAATATATTGAATGCTGCTCCTTTCTGCTTGAACAAATTGTGGCAGACTAGGCTCGACGAAGAAGAGTTTGGAATGAGAAGGGTGGTGGGACGCGCTCTTATTATTACAAGTGTTTTTCGTAGAGTACGAAAAAGTGATTTTTCAGAAATGAAAATGTCAAGAAAAGAAAATAAGAATACTTGTAGAAATTAAAAGTAGGAAAAAGTGAACATTTAATAGCCTTATTCTTTTGGAACGCTCATGCAGATCGATCATCGCCACTACAGCGCGCGTCGGTACCCTCGTACGTGTGGAATAGGTGCTGCACCATAACCGGGATAAAAATCTGGCGGAGGATCGAAAAGCCCGTAGTCTTCTTGCCCAGGCGCACTAATTGGGTGATCATCGTCGTCCCAACGCAGATATCCTAATTGATACACCACTCCTGTGCTTCCATCTGATTCATGTCTATTCCACCGAGCACTTGGCGGAATCCCACCAGCTTCTGCTCTCAGGGACAGCGCCTGTTGCACAAAGCAAAGCAAGAGAGAAGGAAGCGTAATTACCATCAGTAGCATCAGCGACGACTGCAGCATAAAGTCCTTGATATTTATGCATATATAGATATATATATTGGATCTGATCATGCATAAAGGCAGGCAGGTGCGTTTTGTTTATAAACGTATATTATGATATTCATACCCGTTTGATGATCCATCTATAAATATATATACCGTACTTACCCAACTGCATGAGCGCACACATCAAATATTCTTGAATCTTGACATGTATATATATATATATTGTTATCACGTACGCACACAAATTCCATGTTTAGCTCACGTTTATGGAGTGACTCTTAATTTACAAGTTCGCAGTTGCGATCCCATGGACTGTCCAACGCGGATCGCGTAAACAGTAACCCTCCTGCTGCATGCATGCTCACACTTCATCCAAGCTCAAGCATAAATTCATGTTAAGACTTATGATGAGAAGTAAAACTTATGACCTGGTATCCTGATATCATGTTAAAAGTTGTCTCGTATCAACAAAATTCAGTTAAATTTTATTGATATATAAAATCACTTTTAACACATATAATATACTTTAAAGGAAAATAAAACTTTTGTAATGGTCATGACCATCACAAAAGACAAAAAAAACCATTACAAAACCATTTTTGTGATAACCATTGTGACGATAGATAACTACATTGATGACAAAGTTTACGATGGTCTTGATGTCCGTCACAAAATAGGGAAAACAGTCGCCTCATATCTTAAATTCGGATATTTTAAAAATTGTGACAAAAAGTGTGACAGCCATAAAAACCGTAAATCGTCACAAAAATATTTAAAAAATAAAAAAAAAATATTATAACAGATTAATAAAAACATATAATACTGTTCAAATATACATTTCAAAAAAGTTTACTTTTACATACCAAAAGTTTATGCACATCTATAAAAATTACTTTTCATTGATAACGTAAAATTTGTCGTATTACCTTCATAAGTACAACATATCCACATAAATATACAATTCTTCGTGACACCACGGTTTACAACAGAAATTTTAAGAATTTACACCATCGAGATAACTAGCTCAAGGACACCAACACCTGCAAAGGAAAATTAGATAATACACGAGAAAGAAGAGGAAGGAGGGGATGGAAAAAAGTAATAATAAATTAAAATTGGTTGAGTTAACCACAATAGCAATAATATTTGTATCAAGTCTTAGACAGCACCCACCAAATTGCAATTATGGTTGTAAATCAATTTGTATACTAAAAATGCAATTAAGCAGCTCATGTAATCTTTAAAGAACATTGAAATACATATCACCATGTAACCTCTATTTATAGAAGTCCTATTAGTGAATATTGGGTAATAATCAATCTTCCACCTATTCTTGTCTTCAAATCAAGCAAAGAAAGCCTAAAGACCTAAGAACTACAAGAAATGACAAATTGAAGCTGCTGAAGGCCATACCCAATTCCTTGACACCATGGGAAGGCCTAGCAAAGCCTGCCACCATCTCCTACCAGCCACTCAAATGCTGCCCATGCCCCAACAAGATTCATTGATGCCATGAACCTGATGGGATTAAACCAAAAGAAAAGGCAAGATTCAATACTAGAGAAGGAGACAGAAGAGAAGGAGAAGCAAGTACAACAGAAGGTTTTACGTAGTTCAGTCGAAGCCTACTCTACAGGAGTCTCTAGTGGTTTCACTAGTTTTCACACACACGATTACAAAGTTACAGCACTTATTTATAGTGCATCATTAGAGTACAAATCACCCCAAAGACTATTAGGCCCAATAAGCCCAATAAGAACACATACACTTGTGAAGACTTAAACAGTCTCCACACCAAAGTAACCTTAACAATCTCCTACTTGGAGACTATTACAAATGTATGCTCGTTCATCAACCTTGTAACCTTACCACCACGCCACTCCTCTATTTTCAAGTAACTTGGAGGCCGACTAAGGCCATGGATAGCCTTAGTATTTGTATGCTGACAGTTTTCGTGAACATATCTGCTGGATTCATGCTTCCTGCTATCTTTTGAAGTGTCAGATTTTCCTCTTCAATCAATTCTTTGATGAAATGATACTTAATTCTGAAATGCTTGGTTCTGCTCTTGTAGTTTGGATTTCTTGCTGAGTAAAGAGCACTCTGACTATCACTGTTTAGAATACTCCCACTAGCCTTTATCTTTAATTCTTCAAGAAAGCTTTTGAGTCAAATTTGCTCCTTTGCTGCTTCTGTTATAACTACCAGTTCAGCCTCCATTGTTGAAAGGGTAACACATCCTTGCAACTTAGACTTCCAGCTTATAGCTATGTCATTCAAGGTGAACACATAACCTGAAGTACTTTTGCTCTAGTCTGAATCTCCAGCAAGATCAGCGTCACAGAAGCCTTGCAAGTCTAAATTACCTTTCTTGAAATACAATCCAACGTCACTAGAACCTTTCAAATAGCGCAGAATCCACTTTACTGCTTCCCAATGCTCCTTTCCTGGATTGGACATAAACCTGCTTACCACTCCAACAGCATGAGCGATGTTAGGTCTAGTGCTTGTTGCAGCATACATTAAGCTACCTACTACAGAAGCATATGAGATTTCAGACATGTAATTCTTTTCAGTGTGATCTTTAGGCATCTAATCCTTGGTCAACCTTAGGTGAGCTCCTAAGGGTGTTTCTACTACTCTAGCATTGGTGTGGTCGAATCTCTCCAACACCTTCTCAATGTACTTTTTCTGAGACAATACCAAGGTACCTTCATTCAAATCTCTCTTGATTCTCATTCCAAGGATTTGGTTGGCTGAACCTAAATCCTTCATATCAAATTCTTTTGATATCTGTTACTTTAATTCATTGATTCTGTTGATGTTATTATAAGCTATCAACATATCATCAACGTACAATAACAGAAAGATCAAGGAGTCACTAAATTGTTTCCAATAGCAACATGAGTCCATCTCACATCTACTGAAACCAATAGTACAGATATAACTGTCAAACCTCCTATACCACTGTCTAGGTACCTGCTTTAAGCCATAAAGACTTTTCTGAAGTCTGCAAACAAGTTTTTCCTTCCCAGGGACACTGAAACCCTGTAGCTGCACCATGTACAGTTCCTCATCAAGATCACCATGCAGAAAAGCTATTCTCATATCCATCTACTCTAGATGTAGACTATGAGAGACTACCAGACTGAGAATAATTCTAATAATTGTCATTTTGATTATAGGAGAGAATATCTTAGTGTAATCAATTCCTTCTTTCTGTTGAAAGTCTTTGACAACCAATCTAGCCTTGTATCTCTTGGTTCCATCTGCATTTTCCTTGATTTTGTACACCCATTTATTTTGAAGGGCTTTCTTGTCCTTAGGTAACTTGGTCAGGATCCAAGTACCATTCTTCTCAAGAGAATTCATCTCCTCTTGCATTGCAAGCTCCCACTTGCTAGAATCAATAACCTGAATAGCATCTTCAAAATGTTCAGGCTCTCCATATTCAGTCAATAGTAAATAGTTAAATGCTTGATTGAACATTTCAGGAGGTCTTGAGACCCTAGTTGACCTCCTTACTGTCTGTGCTGGGACCACCTCTTCTCCTGGATGTTCTTCAAGAATGACATCTTCAATGACACCTGTCTCCTGATTAACACTTCCATTGGTTGGAGCTTCATCTAATTCAATCTCATAACTGGTTTGAGATTGATCTTTTGTAGTGTCCTGACCAGCTCCCACTTTGTGTTTATACAACACTTGTTCATGGAATGTTACATCCTTCTCTCTCAAGATCCTTTTGTTTTGGTTATCCCAGAAACGATAACCAAGCTCTGCTCCTCCATAACCTATGAAGTAGCATTTTCTAGCCTTTGGATCTAACTTGTCCCTAGCACTATTACTGATGTGAACATAACTTTCACATCCAAACACTCTCAAATGGTGAATGTTTATTTTCTTTCCAGACCATACTTCTTCTGGAATCTTCAAATCAAGAGGAATTGAGGGTCCTCTATTAATCAGGTAAGCAGCCGTGCTAACAGCATCTGCCCAAAACTCTTTGGGAAAACCAGCATGCAACCTCATTCTCCTTGCTCTTTCATTCAGAGTTCTGTTCATCCTTTCTGCAACTCCATTTTGCTGAGGATGCTCAGGAACAATCCTGATTAACCTGATTCCATGTTCTTCACGGAACATTTTAAAGTCATGACTGGTGTATTCTCCACCATTATCTGACTTCAAACATTTTACCTTCAAACCAGTCTGATTTTCAACCTCAGTTTTCCATTTCTTAAATACTGAAAATACATCAGACTTATTTTTGATGAAATAAATCCATACCTTTCTAGTGCAGTCATTAATGAAGGTAACATAATATCTTGAGCCTCCTAAGGATTTGATAGGTGCTGGTTCCCACACATCTGTATGTACCAATTCCAGCCTCTGAGTCTTTGGCAACCTGGAGTTTCTTGAGAAGCTCACTTTCTTTTGCTTTCCAAGTACACAGTCTTCACAGAATTCTAACTCCACAGATTTCATCCCTGGAAATTTTCCCTTTGTTGCCAT
>JAMKPZ010001369.1:0-60450 GCA_024699675.1 Amphibolis antarctica | reverse complement strand
ATGAATTTCTACCCAACCCACCACATCTTAATGAATTTGGAGAACAACCTAAGGTAGTAGAGATCAAAAGAGAAATTTATGAGGAAAAAAATGTGAGTAAAGAACAAGGAGATTAGGTTGATATTAGTAACTTTCCTAATCTTAACAACGATGACATATTTGAAGAATTAAAAGCTGAGGATCCAATGATGAATATTTTTCAACAAATTGTTCTAGAAGAAGAATTATCTAATGTTGACGAATTTGAATTTGAACCAGGATATTTTGATCAACCTTTTGAGAAAATATTTGAGGAGGAGTTGAAGGTATTAGAGGTTAAAGACAATGTTCATGATTTACCCTCATATGAGCCAATTCTAATTGAACCATTACCGTATGAACCATTTATTGAGGAACCATCTCTAGAGCTCATCCTACCTCTTGCAACTTTTGAGCATATATCCCATAATTGTGTAAACTTTTATGAAGAAAAGATTAGGAGTTATACTAAATTGGCTGGACACTTAATGAATGCACTAGCTAAAGAGGTTCCATTTGATATCAAGCACAAACCTCTTGAGCAGATCATGAATTCCTACTCGGTAAGTTGGTTGTTAAAAGAAGAAGAAGATGGAAGAAGATATGAGTTCCCTCAACCTATAAGGAGAGCATTCGTGGGAATTTTATCTGATCATTTTTGGAGTTACCCATGGAAAGAAAAACTATTAATATATATATATAGCTATTGATTTCACTTTCTTTTTAGTAGGATTAGTATAAGTAGTACAGTTTGGTGGTTTGTATTTTGTGAAATCATATGACTTGCTTGTGTGCCACTAGGGGCATGGGTGCTTTAATAATACACAAGTGTTTAAAAATTAAATATAATTTTTTTTTTTTCGAACTACTACTGTGTTTTATTTTGAGTCTCTTTGAGGGCTATCCTGTTTACCCTCGGATTGTGTCATAATGTTAAAATATAATAGAAGTAGCTACTTCGAGGGTTATCTTGTTTACCCTCGAACTACAATACTGTAAAAAAAAAAGAAAAAGTAAAGCACTGTGGGGATAAACCTCGTATAAGTCTGAGGGTTATCTAGTTTACCCATGAACTTATGTGAGGGTTATTGCCCTGTGAACCAAATATGGTTCTGTATGCTGGAAAATATAATTGTTAAGCATAGGGTTATTGAAATTAAACAATATTAATCATCTAAGTGAGATTAAAAGGTTATTTCATAATTCAAATGATTAAAGAATGATTTTTAAAGATAAATACAAATTGGTGGATTGCTTAATGATGGAAAATTTTAAAAGAATGTAACACATAGAATATGCATGATTGTAATAAGTGTGTTCATAAAAAGCTTAATTTCTCTAAAATGGTTTAATTGAACAAGTATTGTGAATATTTATCCATCAGATTGTGAATTGACAAAATTTTTCAAGGGTTTGGAAAACCATAGCACTTGTTCTAATTTAAAACACAATAATTAAGGACACAAAAATTTAAAACAAACACAAATTGAAGTACATACAGAATTGCAAATCTTAAAACATATGTTATTAAAATTTTAAGGGGTACAACATGGGAGAGTTGTCTCTCCAAATGTTTTAATTACATCACAGAAGAAAAAAAGAAAAAGAAAAATCTTAATTATTGCTTTGGAAGTCTGGATTTTAAGGCTGCAACTTTTTCTTTCAGAGCAGCTAGCTATTCCAAGATAGTGTCCATCTTCTCTAACATAGAGGCTAACCCTCTCTATTGGGAAGTGGATGGCTCACTATGTATTGGAGGTGCCAAGTTATCCTCTATGGAAAACTACTTTAGGTCTTTGGTAGTTAACACTCTAGACTTAATTTATTGACTACCCAAGTTGATATATCTAAGGAACTTGACACCAACTGGTAAATAAGGTCACCATACAACAATTTCTTCTTGATGTTTATGATCTTGGAGATGAAGGCCTTATACCCTACACCCTCATTCTTTAATCCTAAATTCTCAAATATATATTCAGGTGTCATATAAATCTGTACTTCAGTCACATTAGTTACAAAAAAACCCCATCTTCCTCATGCAAATTTGAATAGAAGGCCAGTACTAAATTTTCAGCTTTAAAATTATTGCTTGACCTTGGGATAACTTTCAACAGTCCTTGGAATTCCAACAAATTTGTGATTTCATCCATGAAATCAAAATTCACTGGTTTGCTTAATAGGATATCAAAATTTCTAATAATCTGGAATTTATCCCAAGACTCAGCATTTCTTTAAATCGCTAGATTTGTGCCTGTATGCTGGGTTGGCTCTGTGTAGCTGAAGCTTCTGTAGTGGCTATATTTGGTTCAGTGGGTGGAGATTACACCACTAATGCTCTATCCTCCACTCCACCAGATTCTGTTTGTTGCTCGGTAGAAACTTCTGGCTACCCTAAGTGTAACTCAATTTCAATTGGACTTGAGCTTGCAAGACTGATAGTAGTCTCTCCCTCTTGTTCTTCTTCTTTTGAGGAGCTCATCTCCTCTATAGGGGTAGGCTATAATATTCAAAAACATAAATAAATAAATAAAAGGGGAGAAAATTAAAACCAATATACAAAAACATAGAGAAAACGTATGAACTTAAACTTAAAAACAAAACTGAAGGGAATGAATTTCAATTAGTACCTAAAGCAAATTGAAATGTTTCACGAATGGACTGATTTATCTCTTCACTATCTTGGAGGTCCGAAAATGGAACAATTGTTCCAATAGTAGGTCCTTCCTCTTGAAATTAATATTTAAACACAAATGAAACCTAAAAACTTTAATTACTAAAAAGAGGAAATTCAAACTAAAACCCTAAGAGAACCTGAATCTTTGAGTTTAATTCGATGGTGGGATGCTGTATGAAATTTGAAATTTGGAGGGTATAGGACATTGCAAAATAGGAATGGAGTCAAGTCTATATTGAATTGCAACTGGAGGATCTGGGAGAACCTGACATGCCTTAAGAAGGAAAAGTCAAAGCTTTCTGTTTCATCAATGGAGACACTCTTATTTAATGTGCATGGGATAATCTTTATTACAAGATCCAATTGTTTGATGGAGGCTACAATGTTGAACTTATTCATCAATTAACCTTGCTTGCTTCTACAGTGTGGTTACATGAATTAATTCCTTATGCAAATACTCTGTAACACTATGTGTAGTATTTTCTATCTGCCCACGTGTTAGTTCGAGGGTAAACTTGTTTACCCATGAACTTGGTCGTGGGTTGTTTCAAAAACTCCCCTGCTAAACACTTGCAATGTTTATTATTTCTTTTGGAACATCTCTGTTGTATTGTGCTCAATTCTAAATGAACATTTTGTTGTTTTATTGCATGTTTTTATTAAATTTGAAATTTTATATCATTTATTACAGTTGTGGTATTATTGTAAACAGATGTTTCTATTGCATGACAACATGAAATGGCAGCTAAAGCTTATTTACTGACGGTACATAAGAAAATCTTCTTTTATATTTAAATATTGTATATCAGGTTGGTCTAGGGATTTATCTCATAGGTTAGTTTGAACACTTATAAGAAAAACAATTATGGTTGCCCATAGCAAGAACAACCTAGAGAACAAACAATAGGTAGTAAAAATATTTAAGCCTTGTTTTTATTTATATTAATTCTGTGCAGAAAGAAAAAAAAATATCACCTCCTTATCATCATTCTTTATTGATGCATAACACTTGTATTTAATTTCTGCACATGCTTCATCTTATTAAGTTCAATGCATTATTCTGCATGCATCACATTTTCATGTTTGATATTGAGGATGTTTATTATATTTCGTAGTTATCATGAATTTTCCTATCTATACTAGACTTTTCTATTTACATTGAGGACAATGCAAAGTTTAAGTATGGGGGGAAGGTTTATGTTTAAGGTTTGTGTTTAAGTAGCTTAAGTGTTTAAGTAGTTTAAATATGTTAAAAATGTTCAATTTTTTTTTTTTTTTAATTTTTTAAAAAATTTCTTTTTGATATTTGGGATTTTATTTGATTTTCACATCTTTAATATCTTTTATGTTTTTACTTAAGAACAAACCTTGAGGAATGTAAATTTCAAGTGTTGCTATTAGAATTAATGGAAAGACCCTATTATGTTGAGAGGAGAATCTCCAAAGTCAATTCCGAGTAACCTATTTCCCTTAGATGAGATGGATTTCAAATTAACTTGTGCAATAGGTTGAGTCTTCCTGTTTCATTTGAATTAATGCCTTGTTAACCTAGTTTTCTAAAGTGAATTATTTTCTTTTCTCCTTACCCTATTTGAATGGAGTGATAAATCTATGTCGAGTGCCACCACCAAAATGATCATGACAGGAAAATCTTCTTTTGGTGAGCATTATCCTAAGGTATCTCCCAAAATTTTCTGAGTTAGAGGTGATGTGAAGGAAGGTAGCAAGGGTTTGAGCTTTAATGACCATGAAGTTCATTTGGGAATTAGGCTATGGAGATATAAGGTGGTGAAATTAATTGATTGAGGGTCATCTATTAGTTCGAAGTGTGCAATGCTAGCTATGTCATTTAATTTTTGTTATTTTGAAAAAAATGAAAAAACAAAAATGAAAAAAAAAATGAAAAATGAAAGAAAAAGGGAAGGATTGAAAAAAAAAGAAAAATAGAAAAAGAATTAGAACATTTAAGGGATAAATGTCAATATGGGTATTCGAAGTCATTTGGGATGTGAGAGGGAAGTAGAATGATATTATATCAACAAATTAACATTCTGAGTGATGGTGTATTATTGTCTTATCCCTTGTTTACCGGCCAGAGCATTTTCCAATATCTTAGAAAGGAAGGGAATATCTTAAACTACCCTCTTTTGTTGGTGAGATGTGTGCCTACTTTAATGATTTAATTTCTAATTGAGAGTGGTGAAGGTGTGAATTCCTCTTACTTGCACAAAACAGATGGTTCTCATAAATAAGTGACTTCTTGTTCACATTTTAAAATGAATCTATTCAATTTAAAGGCAAGGAGAGGGAGTGTTGTGAGACTGAGCTACCCCATTCCCCTGAAATTGTTCTAGCAACAAGTGATTTGAACGATCCTTGGGTTGGTTCTATTTCTCTTCTTTCTTTCTTTCTTCCTCTCTTTCTTTCTTTTTCTACTTATTTCTTTGGAATTTGTGGGTGTATCCACTGAAAGCCCTCCGGAGACACAACTCCACCACTAAGGTAACCTAGGGGTTTAAAGGCTTGCTGCACCTGCTAAGTGTAGTCGTGTTCTCTACGAAAGTGGCCTAGCATAGTTTTAGTTAATTTTATTCAGTAGTCTTTCTTACTTTCATAGTTTTTATAGTTTTATTTTAGTATTTTGCTAAGGGACTAGCAAAACTTAAGTATGGGGGATTTGTTCAGACTCAAAAGTGAGCATTTTATTGATATTAATTCATGTGTTTTAAATAGTTTTAGTTGCATTTTGCATTGAATTATAATGATTACAAGGTTAATTATACTTTTGAGCATTATGCACGTTTATTCACTTAAATGATGCATGATTTAAGTTTTGAGTTGTTAATTATGTTTGTGTTGATTACCTATTGAGAAAGGAATGAATAATTGATAATTGACTCTTTAGGTTGCTGATAAAGTGATTAATCTATAGAAAAAAAATTGTGATATATGTTTAAGTGCAGAGTCCGTGGGTTAAGCTATTTACCCTCAAACCATTCTATGAGCGTTAAGGGTTTACCCACGAACTTATGTGAGGGTAAATTGGTTTACCCTCGGACCTATACCCTGTTTGTTCTGTGTAATGAATTTCATTGATATAAAAGTAGTTGCAATTATAGTTAAGATCTAAATGTTATGAATTATTTCTCCTGTAATATAATGCATTTCACGAAAGGTATTTCTTAAGTATTTGTAGGGAAATTCGATAAGTAACTATAGGAAATACGTATCAAGGTAGAATTAAATATTAATTTAGCTGGAGCTTAACTGTGAAGAATGTGGACGGACAGGTTGAAGAAGTGGCTTGCATGGAACGATCACACATGTTCGAATGTGCACCACACCCTTGTTAACTATTGAACTGCCACTCCTCCCATCTATAAAACAGTCCCGTAGCCATGAAACTAACCCCCCCTCCTCTTCATTCGGGGCACCATTCACAGGGCATTCTCTACCTTCTCCATCTTCCACCTTCCACCCACTCACTTCTTCTGAGAGGAGATTAACGACCTCCTCTTCTCCAACCACTCACATTGTGTGTTTGCTATTCTTTTCTCAACCTGAGCGTATCCTTGAAGGAGAGACTCTCGACGTTAGTTACTTCCTCCTCTGTTCCTTGGTGTAATTGCGGATTGATGCCCCAAAATCTCATTGCAAGGTCGAAAGGAAGGCTTGCCAGATTGACGACCTGGTGGACCGGAAGTAAAGAGAAAGAGAAGTTCTTAGCCTAAGCAAGTTGTGAAGGGAGAAATTACAGTGAAGCATTAAGTGTTCTTTTCCTTTTCCTTTTCTTTTATTTTTACTTTGCCTTTATATTTACACTCGAATTTACAAACACCCATTTTACCAACTTGGTTAGGATAGTTAGAGAATATTTTTAGGATTACTGTAATTTTGAATGTTGCATTTTATTTTTACAAATTATTTGTACTTTGTTGTGTTTTATGCATTGTGTTGTTTGTTGTGTTTTAAAATATCTAAAAAGACCAAAAATATAAGTATTCAACTCTTAAAAGTTTCAGCTAATTCGAACCATACTATTTAAACATCTGAAACTCACATTTATCGCATAACCCTTGGGTAAGTTCGAGGGTAAGGACGTCTACCCACGAGTTAGCTCAAGGGTTAAGTACCCTTTCTGCGCAAAATGACAAATTTTATGTAAACTGAAAGCGTATAATCTTAAGACTTAAGAGGAATTAAATATTTGAAAGTAAAACTCACTAGATAGAGTCTTTCAGTGCAAAATTCAAATCATTTATTAAAAGACTACTTTTAAAATCAAAATATTCTAAGTGGTGAAGAAATTAAAGTTAATGAAAAATTCTCTGGAAGGTACAATGCAATAGGTATTTAAAGAGCATCCTAGTGGTTAATTGGAATAAAGCAACTGTGACATTGCTTAAAAGAAAAATAATTACTTGTTTCATTAATTGAATACATCAATCTAGCTAAACACCAAGCAAAACTAATCCCTGTGAACAAACTCGTACTTGCACACTAACTACATCTGAACTTGTGCACTTGTGGTGAAATTAAAATATTTCGAATACATATATTATCAAAAATGAATTGCAAAAAGTGGTTAGAATAGTGAACATATCTGCAACATTCTCTGCTCCCTTCACCTTTTAGAGATTCAGGTTTCCCTCCTCGACTTGCTCCTAGATGAAGTGAAACCTCATCCGTATGTGTTTGGACCTAGAGTGAAACTTTAGGTTTTTCGCCAGGTAGATGGTGGATTGACTGTCGCAGAACGGAACACTATTCTCTTACCGACGGTCCAGCTTGGCTAGGAGGTTCTCCAGCCAGATCTTCTCTTTTACCACCTTAGCTACAACCACGTACTCCACTTCGGTGGTGGAGAGGGCAACCATGCCCTGTAGCTTGGATCTCCAGCTCACAGCCATATCTCCCATGGTAAACACGTACCCCGAGGTGCTCCAAGACTTGTCCATGTCTCCTCTCAAATCCGAGTTGCAAAAACCCGTCAACTTCGTCAAACCCTTCTGGTAGCACAGGTCGTATCTGGGTGTCTCCCGCAGATACCGTAGTATCCACTTCATGGCATGCTAGTGCTCCATACTTGGATTTCCCATGAACTTGCTCACAATCTTAACAGCATGTGCTATGTCCAGTCGGGTGCAAGTCATGGCGTACATGAGACTATCCATGGCAGCAACATACGGGAACCGAGTCATCCCCTCCCTGTCCCATTCAGTGTTGGGTGACTGCTCATTCGACAGCTTGAGGTGGGCCCCCAAAGGAAAATTCGTCTTCCTCTCATATGAGATATTGAATCTTCTAAGTACTTTCTCCACGTACTTTTCTTGGTTTAAACTCAATGTGCCGGCTGCTCTGTCCCGGATGATCCGTATCTCGAGAATCTGTCGGGCCTCCCCCAAGTTTTTCATCTCAAACTTCTGGCTTAGCTGACCCTTCAGCTTTCGGATTTCTGCCATACTAGAGTTAGCAATCAGCATATCATCTACATAGATTAGTAGAATGATATAACACTCCTTTAGTCTCTTTATATAGCAGCAGTAGTCTGTGCCACATCTATTGAAGCCCATGGTACCTATGAAGCTATAGAATTTCTTGTACCACTGTCTGGGCATCTACTTCAACCCGTACAAACTCTTCTACGGCTGGCAGACCAGTCTGGCTCCCGAGCTAGCTTCCGTGTATCCTTCCAGCTACCGCATGTAGATCTCTTCATCTAGATCTCCGTGAAGAAATGCCGTCTTCACATCCATTTTCTCTAGGAACAAGTCTTCGGCTGCTGCCATGCTTAAGATGGTTCTCACCATAGTCATCTTGACTACCGAGGAAAACACCTCCGTGTAGTCAATGTCTTGAATTTGTTGAAAGCCCTTGACAATGAGTCTGACCTTGTACTTCTTGCTCCCATCTAGCTGTTCTTTTAGTCTGAACACTCACTTGTAGCCAAGTGCCTTCTTCTCTTCGGGTAGCCTGGTCAACTGCCATATTTGGTTTCTTTCTAGGGACTTCATTTCCTCCCTCATGGCTGACTCCCACTCAACTGCATCCACTGTTTCTATTGCTTCGGGATAGCTACCCGACTCACCGTCATCTGTCAAAAGCAGAAAGTTGGTGGACGATGAGTACCTTACCGGAGCCCTAGAAACCCTCATCGATCTTCTAGGTTCAGGTGTCATCAACCGGATGTCTTGTTTCGGCTGCCACTCCACTTCAACTGATTGCCAGGTTAAATGACCTGGTTATCTCTCGGTCGACTTCGTGTCCAAGTCTTCGGCAAACCCTCCACCAATCTCCTTGATCTGCTCGTTCTATTCTTTGAGAGTCCAGTCGTCTCCTACCAGCTCCCTCTCCTGTTCGTCCTAGACCCATAAGGGCCCCCCGCTTCCATCAGTTTGAGGTTGGCTTTGGACTACCAGTCCCACTAACTTCAATCGGTTGCCGGTCGGCGCTACTCGGCTCCCTCTCAATTATCAAATCGTTCTTGTGCTTGTATAACTCCTTATCTTTAAAGACTACATCTTCCGCACGGACCACCTTCTTGGCTTTATCGTCCCAAAGCCAGTAGCCAAGATACTCTTGTTCGTACCTGACGAAGTAGCACTTCTTCAACTTCGGGTCCAGCTTATATCTCTTGTCTTCCCAAACATGCAGGTAAGATAAACTCCCAAAGATTTGTAGATGAGAGAGACTAACCTTCTTCTCTCCCCACATTTCTTCCGGTATACGGAAGTCAACCGGGATTGAAGGACCCCGATTTACCAAATAAGCCGATGTACTGACAGCTTCTGCCCAGAATGTCTTAAAAAACTCGGCTTGAAGCTGCATGCACTGGGCCCTTTCGTTCAATGTCTAGTTCATCCTCTTGGCAACCTCGTTCTGCTGAGGGTTCCAGGTACCGTTCGGACTCTCCTAACTCCTTCGGTCGTGCAGAAATCAATGAACTCTTTACTGTCATACTCCCCACCATTATCTGATCTGATGCACTTCAGTCTTCTTCATGTCTGATTTTCCACTTTTGCCTTCCAGATCTTGAATGCTTGGAAAACTTCAGACTTGTGGGTGAGGAACCACACCGAGACTTTTTGGGTAGAATCATCGATAAACGTTACATAGTAGTGGGCGCCGCCTAAGGAATGGATGGGCACCAACCCCCACAAGTTAGTGTGCACTAGGTCTAGCTTACCCGACTTTGGACCGTCTGTTGCCTTTAAGAAACGAACCCTCTTTTGCTTCCCCAAGATGCAACTTTCACAACTCTCTAGGCAGACTTCCTTCAGGCCTGAGATTCTTCCGCTTGCAGCAAGCATCTTCAGTCCCTTCCCGCCCATGTGTCCCAGCCGGAAGTGCCACTACTTGGACACCTCAGTGGCGGTGGCCGTCCGCCTCACCTCCCGTGAGGTATAGAGTTTTCGTCCTCTTACCGGATGCAATCACGCGGATGCCCTTGGTCACCTTCCACTTGCCGCTTCCAAAGTCGACATGGTGGCCCTCTTCGTCTAGCTGACTTATGGAGATTAGATTCTTGGCCAAGTCAGGGACATACCTCACCTCCTGGAGTCTCTACAGTCCCTGTTTTGTCTGGATCCAGACTTCACCTCGTTCGAGCACGTCCAAACTTGTATTGTTGGCCAAATACACCTTCTTCACTGGCATCTCCCTATAGTTATGTAGCAGTTCCGTCTGGTATGTTGTGTGAAACGACGCACCCGAGTCCATGACCCATGTGTTGGCTGTACTGTTGACACTGCAAATCAGGGCATCACTCGTGTCGTCGGCCAACAC
Organism: Amphibolis antarctica; assembly: GCA_024699675.1. Lineage (NCBI taxonomy): Eukaryota > Viridiplantae > Streptophyta > Magnoliopsida > Alismatales > Cymodoceaceae > Amphibolis > Amphibolis antarctica. Next base: position 49,970 of record JAMKPZ010001369.1, on the reverse strand, counting down.
ATTCACCTCGACTCCTTTGCTAGCTATCATGTCCATTCTTCTGGGTTCTAGACACTTTGACTAGAAGTGCCCGAACTTGTCACAGTTCTAGCACTTGATCTCTGCACGGCTCTTGCTCTTGCCGCATGACTTTTGCCAATAGCTGGACTTCCAACCTCAGGATTTTCTGCATCCCCTGCTCTCCAAGCTAAGGGCCAAAGTTGACATCTCCCTACTGCTCTTTCGACAGATGTCTTCATTCAACACCAAATTTGTCACCTACCCCATGTCAAACTTTTCATGTCTAAGAGAGTTACTCACGGAAGTTACCACGATCGCCTAGCTAGCTGGCACTGATGACAGTAGGATCAGCACCCGCACCTCATTGTCGAACACGATCTCCACGGAATCCAGTTGTGTCAAAATTATGTTGAGTTCATTCATGTGGTCGGCTGCCACTGTTCCCTCTCGCATTTTCAAGTTGAAAAGCCTACATATGAGGAAAAATTTGTTGGAAGCCGTCGATTTCTCGTATGTATTGGAGAGGGCCTGCATAACTCCAGCCATCGTGATTTCCTTGGCAATATTGAATAGTACATTCCTTGCTAGTGAGAGTTTGATCAGTCCTAAAGCTTTTCTATCTAAAAGCTCCCACTGTTTCTGCTCCATCTTCTTCGGTTTTTGTCCCGACAACGGCTAGTGGAGATCCTTCTGGTATAGATTATCCTCCATTTGCATTTTCCAAAACCCGAAATCTCTCCCGTCGAACTTGTCGACACCGAGCTTTCTCTCCTCTGCCATCACTGATCTTTTAGGGTTTCCAGATGAAATACTCAGGTTGCCACTTCCCTACACTCGGCACTCGCTTCTTCTATTGGATGTTGTCTGCTCCAAATGACTATCTGCTCCTAATGGCACACAACTCCAGACGCCACTCTGCTCACCCGACTACCACTTCTTCTGTTAGGTGTCATCCGCTTCTAACGACCATCACTGCAGTCTACACTCTCCTCTGGACGCATCTCTGCTTACCTAGCTATCAGCTGGTTCTGCCTGGTAGCCGATTCCTCCACCTGTGACTGCAAATGTGTTTCATATCCTTCGCTGCTCCCGCTCAACCTAGAGCTCTGATATCAGTTGTTGGGAAAAAATGATCACACTTCATTCTCCTCCAGACGCGGAATGTCAGTTCACAACCCCTGAACGCGGCCCAAACGTACACGTTCCCTCTGGTTGAACTTCGGTGATGAAACTCGAGAACACTCTCTGTCTCACGCTCTCTCTCGTAGTAATATTTGTGGTGGAAGGGAGGAAGAAGAAGGAAGAAGATACAAAAATTTACGTGGTTCGGCAAAACGGCTTACCCCACGGGAGTGCTGATTCTCTCTTGTGTCGACACCTTCGTTATAGCCTCTCTTACAAGCTTAAACCAATACAACGTAATACATCAAATATATATAGTAACACAAATGGAACTCAAGGGTCGGAACCATGAGATTATCTTCGGCCTCGAGCATATCGCCACCTGGAAGTCGCATGGATAGCGATTGACTGCCGAACCTGCAGCCGCCTGTGACCTGTCATTGGTCGAACCTATCCATCAACCGGCTGTCGGTTCTCCAAGGCTAGCAGCCGCCAGCCCGATCGGGTCAGACGCCCGCTCCTCTGGACTTTGGCTCCTACCTCTCATAGCTATACACCAGTTTGTAGACTAAAGGCCATATACTTATGGCTGTAGACTTAAGCCGTAAACTTAATCCCGTATACTTAAGGTTCTCCGCTCTCACTTCTACCCTCTGTGCAAACCCAACTACTTGATACCCGATTGCCGCCCTGTGAGGCCGGTAGCCACCTAACTCCTGGCAGAAGGCCGACCCCCTTCACTTTTGTAGCCTAACTCATGGGCACCCGGTAGCTCCAACGCAATTGCCACCTGCAATCTAGCGGAAGACCGACTGCACTCCTTTCAGCCCTAACAAGAAAGTATCCCTATTAGTATTACTAAACTTCAGTCTCTTCTAGTTTGTGAAGAAATGAACATAAATGATCTTGGAGAAAAGGTTGGAAATTATTCGACTTTTACTACCTCCAATAATAGTAATAACAAAGGAAATTTTAACCTTGGTAACAGTAATAATAGTAATAGGAATTTCAAGTTTAATAAGAAAGGAAATAGAGGAGACTGACCTGTCTATCAAATCTATAATAAATTTGGTCATCTTGCTATTGACTGCTTTCATCCTCTTAATATGTCTTTTGTGGGAAGGCAACCACCAAAAAGGTTGGTTGCCATGGAAGCTATAAATAAAAGTGCTAAAGACACTAGTGATAATTCTATTTGGTATGTTGACATAGGTGCTTCAGTTCATATCACTTTTGATATTGGATGCATTCAAAACTCCACCCCCTACAAGGGAAAAGAAACCATTCAAGTTGGAAATAGTCAATGTTTACATATTAAAAATATAGGCTTTTCTACTTTGCATAATAATACAAAATCTTTTAGGCTAAAAGATATTTTACATTGTCCAGATGCCCCATTTAATTTACTTTCAATAAATAATTTTTGCAAGGACAATAATTGTGGTTTTTATATCTTGATGATGAAAATTTTTATGTTGAGGACAAGAACTCCAAAAAGGTGATACTTAAGGCAGACCTGAAGGAGCTTTATATCCTATCAGACTTTATAAATCAAGACTTCATGCTCTAGCATCTAAAAGACTTAGCCAAGATAATCTTCATCATAGCTTGGGACATCCTTCACTGCAGATACAAAGAAAGATAATGATTTGTTTGAATAAAGAGAGTAGTAGTGACTTATGTGCTTATCTTTGTAAAAGTCATAAACTTCCATTTCAAAATTTGAACTTTGTTTTTAAGAACATTCTTGAATTAATACAGTGATGTGTGGGGGCCAGTATCCTGTAATAATTCATCCTCAAATTACAAATATTATGTTGTCTTTGTTGATAATTTTAGTAGATATAGTTGGTTATTTCCTTTAGCTAATAATTCTAAAGTTTTTGATATATTTATTCAGTTTAAAAGACAGATTGAAAACATGTTTGATAAGAAAATCAAGATTCTTAGGATAGATGATGGAGGTGAATTTGTAAACAATAAGTTTAGTGAATTTCTCAAAAATCATGGTATAACACAGCAAATAATTTGTTTATATACACCCCAACAAAATGGTATAATTGAAAGGAAATATAGGCACATAGTTGAAATTGGATTGTCTCTTCCTGATTTTTCTAGTTTGCCAAATAAATACTGGACTGATGTCTTTCTTACAGCAATGTATTTAATTAATCACATGCCCATAGTTTTAGATATTTCTCCTTATGAATGTTTATTTTGTAACAAACCCAACTGTACTCATTTGCATGATTTTGGATCTTTATGTTTTTTCTTGTAATCGCCCTTATACTAAGAATAAATTTGAGAATAGATCAATTGAATGTGTCTTCCTTGGTTACAAAACCCAATACAAAGGTTTTAAATGTTTAGACCCTAGGATTGAACATGTTTTTATATGTAGACATGTAGTTTTTGTTAGGAAAATGCCCCTTATATGCTTGATTTGTAATGTTGTTTTAATGATATCCAAAAGGGAGTCTATATATATAATAGTGAAATATACAAAGTGTTAAGTTGAGAATAGCATGGAAGATAGAGATGGAAACCCGACTACAAGAAGGACAAGCATGTGGATCAAGGCAAAGTCAATGGAAAGACTCAAGAAACAAGAAGAATCAACAAAGCCTTAAGAAACAAAGTAGAATCAAAAGAAAGAAGCTCAAAACAAGAAGACATAATGTGTGAGTGTATTTTTGTGCTATTGCTCTAGGAACATACTTGTTCTTGGGCACTCATATTCCTCATCACATCATAAATAGGTCATCAAATACATGTTATCACATTTAGGCATTTATAGGAAAAAACTAATAATCAAATGGTAAAAATTGGTTAACCATTTTCACCAAGGAAAAATATATCCACTAGGTAACCTAGAAAATGTATTAGAAAACCTGTTTTTTCTTTAATGGGACATTGGATAATCCAATAGGAAAAATGATAAACCCATTTTATTTAGAGAACATTTTTACCCAAAATTTTCCAACTTTTTATAGACCTTAAATTTGGTAACCATGTTGTAAAAAAAGGTTACTACATTCTAGAATCACAACACTTAGAAATTCCCATCTTAAGAATGTTTTCATTTCTTATAGAAAAATTCAAATAATTGTTTCTCAAGAGACAAATTTTTGTTTTTTCGTATATTAGTTTTCTTAGCCCTATCTAGTAGAATTCAAAACTTCAACTTTTCATCTCACTTTTCTATTTCTAGATTGACCACTAGGGTTTTCACTTTGTAGAAAAATGGAATTTTGGATATCCATTTTTATATTCTACTCATTAAAAGAAATTTGGAATATCAAATGAAATTCTGTTTTAGGAATTATCACCCTAATAATATGACTGTTGGCAAAAATGGAATTACAAAGTTAAAATTTGGAATTTTGTTCTAGGAGTTAATGCCTAAAATTATAGCTATTAGACACCTAAGTTAGCCATTAATCATTGTGATTAGCCTATAAATAGGACCCTTAATCACTAATTAACAAAACACTCTTTCAATCCTACTATTCTTTGTGGACTTAAGCTTTAAATCTTCAATCCTCATTACACATTCTTCTTAGTCTTGCAAGTGCATGCTTTTCAAGCATCATCTTTAACACTCTTGAGCAAGAGCATCTGTGTTTTGCAAGTGTTTAATTGTAATTGGTTTCTAGTTTTTGGTTGGTTTTGCTTGGGTTTTAACCACAAAATTCACCACCTTGTGATTAAGAGTGGTTAGTTGAAGAGTTTAACCTAAAACTCTTGTTGGTTGAGGTATTTGATCATAAACACTTAGTTTAGTTGGTTGATGAGTTCAATCATAAACTCCTAATAGTAGTTGGTTAGAGTGTTTGACCAAAAGCACTCAATTGTATTTGATTAAATAGTGACTTAGTGTAGGCTCAAGTTATTTTAGCTTGAAGGTGGACGTACCTAATTAAGGAACTACCTAAAAATTTCTGGTGTGCGTTATTTCCTTCTTTTCTTGTTTTGTTTTGTGTAATCATTCTTTAAAATTGATTGTATGTTTTTAAACATGCTATTCACCCCCTTCTAGTGACATTATCGATCCTTTTTAGTTTCTTCAATGATATCTACCCTTATCATCAGATCATGAATAAATGTAAAAACAAAATTAGTGAAGATACTAATGTTAAACCTGAATTAGTGTGTTATACTAGTGGTAGTAATAATATCTGTAGCAGTAGATAGGATGCAACAATCCTTTCTTGTTTTGTTTTGTGTAATCATTCTTTAAAATCAATTGTAAGTTTTTAAACACGCTATTTACCCCCCTCTATTGACGTTATTGATCCTTTTTAGTTTTCTTCAATGATATCTACCCTTATATATCATCAGATCATGAATAAATGAAAAAACAAAATCAGTGAAGATACTAATGTTAAAGTTGAATTAGTGTGTTATACTAGTGGTAGTAATAATAGCTATAGCAGTAAATAGGATGTAGCAAATAGTGTTGAATTAAACATGAATGAAGTTGACAAAAAATATATTGAAGAGCTAAACATGGAAAGTTCAAGAAATACACAAGTAAACTCAACTCCAGGACTAGAAGACAATGTTCAAAAGGATTCTGTTCAGATATCTGAACCTGCTGCTGACGGTGAGACAAATAGTCCAAATGATAGTGGTGAAAATGAGAAAGCAGAAGGTGCTGATGGTGATATAGGTTGTACTCGTCCTACTAATGACCATCAAATGCAAACTTGGGCCAAGTTAGCTATCTCCAAGAAAAAGGTATTTACTTCAAAATCTAAACTATACCTTCTAGTTATTCTGACCATATTGAACCAGATTCATTCACTCAAGCTAGTAAGTCAGAAAAATGGAGGGAAGCAATGGATAATGAATGAATATAATTGCTTGATGAAACAACAAACCTGGGATCTTGTGCCTCTTGATCGAGGTATGAACATAGTGAGTTTTTAAACTAAAGAAAAATATAAATGGTTCTATTAGTAAGCGTAAAGCACGTCTTGTAACTAAAAGTTACTTGCAACTTCCTGGAATTGACATGTTTGAAACCTTCAATCTTGTTTTAAAACACACTACTATTAGAACTATATTACCTTTGGCTGTTAGCAATGGATGGGAACTAACACAGCTTGACGTGGAAAGTGCATTCTTACATGGAGAGTTGAAGGAACTTGTTCTCATGTGCCAGCCTTCAGGTTATAAGGACAAAAGTTACCCTCACTTTGTTTGTAAAATGAATAATTAAAGCTATTTATGTTCTTCGACAAGCTCCAAGGACCTGGTATGAAAAATTTGCCTTTGTTTTAAATGATCTTGGTTTTACTACATCAACTTCAGATGTGTCTCTATTTTTGTATCATGAAAATGATGTTACTATTACATTCTCATATATGTTGATGATATAATCATCACTAGTAATAATTTAGAACTAATACAACATTTTATTGATAAATTGAATGAACATTTCATTTTAAAATATTTAGGAAAGTTGTTTCATTTTTTAGGCATTTCAATCAAGTATATCAAAGATAATATTATCCTAAACCAATCTCATTGCATTATGCAAATAATTAATAGGGCTGGTCTACAAGACAGTAAACCAGTTAGGTTCCTAACCAATATTAAGAAATTGGATCAAAATATTGGTATACCTCTTGAGGACCCAACTGAATATATGAAACTTGTAGGGGCTTTGCAATATGTTACTCTTTCTAGACTTGATATATCTTTTAATGTAAACTAAGTATGCCAATTCTTACAAAATCCTATTGATGTACATATGATTGTTGTTAAAAGAATCTTAAGGTATCTAAAAGGTACAATAAAAGAATCCTTAATTTTCAAACGTCAAAATCTTTCTATTTCAATTGTTAGTGAGTCTGATTATGCTGGTTCACCTAATGACAAGATCTTTTGGTGGTTTTTGTGTGTACTTAGGACCTAATCCTATGTCATGGTGTGCTAAAAAATAGGCTATAGTTTCCAAGTCATCAACAAAAGCAAAATAATGTAGTCTAGCATCAACATCTGTTGAAATCTATTGGCTACTAAACCTTTTAGGGAATTAAATATACCTACATATTCAATTCCTACTATTTGATGTGATAACTCATCAGCTATAGCACTAACACAAAATCCTATGTTCCATGCTAGATCAAAGCATGTAGAGGTGGACATCCACTTTAATTGTTAAAGAAAAGGTGAATCAAGGACAGTTAAATGTTGAAGTTGTATCTAGTGAAGACCAAGATGCTGACATATTTACAAAAGATCTATATCCAAAACGTCTATAATATCTGAAAAGCATGCTCAACATTAGTAACATTCCACATGTTGAGCTTGAGGGAGGCTATTAGAAAATATGTCTACGTTGTTTGCTATGTTTCTTGTTCTATTTCTCCTTGTGTGTGTGTCACGTGATAGGTGTTATGTTGTTAAGGTGTTGTTTTTATTTGGTTGTAAATATTGTTAGTGGTCCTTTTAATGTTTGTTGGGATGTGTATATATATATACTCATTTCAATGCAACGACAGTATATATATGTCTTCCCTCCTCTCTTCCATCTTCTTTCAATCTTGTGCTTGGATCATGTTCTTCAACCTCTGAGTAGCTATTGTCAAAGCTTATAGAGATTGAGTGGACAAGCATTGTCATGCCGTACTATCATCACTGCCATCCACCAAGCCAACTCCACCACTCAAGAAGTCGTCTTCCCTGCCACTGTCTATCAAACTTTGAACCCCAATCTCACCCCTCACCTCCACACGAAGCTCACAAAAAGCATGCAGGCGACCTTGCTCACACCCCGCCAAACCCATCAACATCCTTAGATCGAAGATCCAAGCTTTCTCCCTTTAGGCTAAATCAAGCTTTAGTGGTGAAAGATGGCCTTCGATGGTGGCTCTCTAGCGAGCTCCAATGATCCCATTGTATCCAAAGTTGTTGACTATAAGTCCATCATCACTACAAATTTTGTCAATCTGGAAGAATCCAAGCCTTCTTCCAAGCTATTTGCTAAGTTTATTATTTAAATTTTCATATATTTACACTTGATATGCTTAATTTGTGGTGATTGTCATTTAACTTGCTATATTCTTGCTTATTTGATTGTTTTTCCCCCATATGTAATTGTTGATCCTTGGGAGTAGGATGAGTGGAGGAGAAGTTCTCTCCTTTAAACAACCTTGTTGACCACAGGGTAGACTTAACAAACTTTGGTCCTAATGAGACACTCTGCATGTCCATTAGGGTTGGTACTTATCCTTTTATTTTGCTAGGTTGCATCCTTAATAAGTCATTAAGGACCCAATTGTACCTCTAATAGGATCTCTGTTAGGCTACAAGATCTGCGAGGGACTCATCGTTTCACTCCTTTGTGTAGTGTGAACACAACACCCCAGATTTGACCAAATCTCAGACGGATCCCAATATCTTCATCGGTAAGAGAGCCTGCCAGCCTGGAGGAGCTGCCATCCCTAGGGAGTGTGCAGTGGCAATCCCACATGGCTTTCTTGGCTCCCTCTCCGATGTGTTAGGGGAGACAAAAATATTGTTGGACGGTCACACTTGGTGGTGTTCTAAAAAGCTATTAGATACCACCTGTCTATTTGTGGTTTTCTACCTAAGGTGTGCTTTTTATTAAAGGGTCCTAGCAATTGCTTCCTGCTCTTTGATTGGTCATGACTAATTCGAGGAAGCACCGAGGTGTCAGTTAAGGGGACTTGCTTTTGCCTTGTAAGGATAACACACCAAAAGACATTCATATATATCACAATTCTAACATAAAGAAAAGTCCTAGACACTTAGCAAGACACTTGGTTCAAGTTTGCTAGAACTTTTGCCATCTAGCGCCTCCGAGCTTTTGGCCTTCGAACACCTGAGTCGCCATAGCACCCTCCGAGCTTCTACAAGTAAGACCTAAAAGCTAAGCTCGACTTGGGGGGAGGCTCCCCCCTTGGTGTGCCAAAGGCTTGGCATGTCACGTAAGTGCTTTCCAAGTGACAATTAATGCTACTTGCACCCAACCTTCATGAATCTTACGGCTATGAAGGAGCTTTGCATTGCATCTTGCTAGACAGCTTTGCATGCATTTTTCACATCTTTTTCCTCACACATCAATCCTTGTGCAACTTTTTAGCAAACTTCATGCATGAATCCTTGCATGAGGAGCATTGTGACCTAGCTTGTGCATGAAGTCTTGTACGAACCTTTGATGAGCATCTTCCTACATGCATTCTCTCATTGTTTTTCTTCGTAGTCTATGTATCCAACCCCCAATGAATACTCATTGTGGTTCAGTCCCCTTGACAGTGTTATCGATAGACTACTTTTTGTCTTTTCTTTATTTGTAGTTCTAGAGCTACGAGCAAGGATCCTTGCTTGGCTTTAGGTCTTTTCCTTATTTCCTTCTCTTGCATGATAGGTAGTTGCATTGAAGCACTATGTTTGTTTCCTATCATGTAGCTATAGGATTATGCAATCATCAACTAGTTGCACTCACATGAGTACCTATTGCAACGAAGAGACCAACCGTTGGTTGGGTTAGCTAGGAGTGCTTAACACTTTTCCTACCAGTACAATGAGTTTCTTATCTTGTCTCTTTATTTTGCAGACCTTTTTCTCTATTTTTTCTTTGTTCATTCTTTGTGTTGTCAAAGATAAGAGATCTTCATCCTTTCAAAGGGTATGCTCCCTTCAACTTTAGTTTTCCTTATTTTCTTTTCATAAAAATAAGGTGACGACTCCATTTCTCCTTTTCCCACTCGTCTAAAGTCCCCACTTTGTGACCCCAGGAATGTTCCCCCATCCCTAGAAGGAAAGGTTATAGTAATCATGTGGGGATGTGTTCATTTATTTATGCTTTATATTCAATTAACATGCATTTCACAAACTTGTACATCAATTAGGATTGCATGTATTCACCCTAATCTAAATTAGGGGACACATTAGAAAGGTAATTCATGCATCATTTAGATCACATTAACCACCTTAATCTAAATCAAGGGTTCAATTAGGAATGGTAAGTCATGCATCGTAAATGATGGCACTATTAAATGAGATTTAACTATGTGATTCATGCACCATAAATTGCTTCATACCCCATGTTGTTAAAGATTCCATGACTTTAAATTTTGTAAAATTCATGCATTCACATGTCATGCATCATATGCATATTGCTTAAGTGATTTTCTAGATTTATTCTATAGATACATGTAGATTAGGCTTATTTCTAACCTATTACATGGGTGTGAAAATGTTCACTACCTTTCTCTAGGCTTCTTTAGCCTTTTCTTTTTGGACCTTAAATGCCTAATGCCTCCTTGGGCCACAATGGGCCCAAAACCTCACTTCACTCATTTTACACTTGGGTGCACAAATGCATCATATAGACTAGCACCAATTAGACCACTTGAGAAGCCAACCATTCGTTACATTGTTTTGTTCTATGTGAAGTTTTAATAGGTATAGACTTAAAATCTAGGTGAGTGTCCTATACTAGTGTCCAAAGCTTTGTGAATGAAGGATTCAAGCTTTTGATTCCATCCTCATTCTTCACTTTTCATCTTCGAGTTTTGAAGTACATAATAATCTTTCTTCATTCTTCATGCTTCAATCTAGTCCTTCTTCATTGTTTCTTCATCCATGTTTTCTTCTTCATTCTTTCTTCCTTGCAGTTTACATTCCTTCTAAACCTTTCTTGTTTAGTTTGACATCATCAAGACTTTCAAATGGTGTGTTCTTAACAATCTTCCCTTTTTTGATGAAGTTAAAACAATCCTAGTAATTTACATAGAAATTACATACATGAAAAACTTCTCCCCCTTTTTGACATACATGAAAAAGGAAAGAGAATACAATTTTACATGTGCTGTAATTTACAAAGACTAGAAAAATTTTTGAAGGTGTGAGAGCTCCCCCTAATGACACCTACATTGAGGTACTCCCCCTAGCTAAAAACAACAATCTAGAAAATACATGAGACTTGAGAGAATAAAACTAACATTCAACATATTATTTGAAGAATTGATCATTTAACATTTAAATCCTGTAGAAGCTTTAATCATTCATCACAATAACAATCATACAGTAAGAGTTTATTAAACATTCAATAGATATTTAAATGTTTTCAAATAAGTCAAACATCTATCTTTAAGATTACAGTCATATAAAAAGAACATTCCAACCATAAAATTTTTTTAAAGTACAACCAACATCCCAGAACAAAGTCCCAGTTGAACTTCTAAGATGCTTTGAGAGATGACAAAATGAGTGTCATTAACATAATTGTCATTAAAAAAAAACACACAACTATCGTAACCTCTATCGACATCTCCCAAATTTGCATAAAACAAGGAGATAGCCTCAGGACATACTTCTTTCCTTACACACTAAAGAAAATTTAGGAGTTGTTGCTTCAAACATGTTTGCGATCTCTTCCATTCCAAAAAAAATTACAGTCCTCCCATATAATATCTTCCTATCATAGTACTTGTCATGGTATGCCTCCTTGGAAAGTTGGTTCCTAACAGTTTAGTGGGAAATCAACTCCCACTGGAATCACCTTCATGCAAGGGTTCCTTGCCCTTTTTTGACGTGCGGGTCTGGGTTTCCTTTCCCTTCCCCTTAAGAACACATGTTAGCTTTGTAGGCATTTTAAATTCTAATTGTAAAGCCTTCACAAATGGGCTGAAATCTTCAAAAACTTCTAGAAATCAACTAAAATCCATGATTCTTCACAAAAATTTTCAAAATCTTGTGTTCTATTGAAAGATCTAACTTTCCATTGAAAAATCAAAACTTGCTTCAAGAGAAATCATCTGACCAAGAGATTTTTGGTGAATGACCTTGATTTTTGCTCAAATCCCACGAAACCCTTGAAAAGCTTCTTCAGAACTTGAGATTTGACTTGAAAGTCTTCTGTTTTCCTCAAAATAGTGCCTTCTAAATAGACTTCACATGAAAAATCCTCCTTAGGGTGAAGGTCTACGATGGTATAACGAAAGGGATGAGCTTTTCCCCCTTTTCATCCTTTATATAGGGGTGCCTAGAAAGGGGCATCCTGATAAATTCGTTATAATGATTTATGAAATCGTCATAATGGTTTACTATTATGCATATAATCATTCATTTTAAATACTTCCCTGATAAATTTGTTATAACGAAGATGGAATTCGTTATAACATTTCTCTTTCGAGTTTAAGGTAAATCCAGATAACTTTGGGTAACTTGGTAAATCATTACAACAAAAATTTATTTTCATTATAACAAAAAAGCTTGTCCCAAATTTTAAAAGTCCCAAAACATTAAATACTGATGTATAACAATGGGAATGTCTAATAGAAATTTGTTACAATGATTTTGCTATTTGTTGTACCAATTTTCTCTATCTGAAAATTTTAATTAATTTTCTTCTAAGATCACAATTTTCATATACTTCCTGGATCTTATCATATATTTTTGAAAGTTTGATATCCATGGATTTTTGTTCTAGGTTTGAACTTCATTAAAATCTAAAGTCATATGTCCCTATGAGGATTTTCATTATTCCTTTTTATCTTGAATTTATTGAATTTTTCAAAATTTTGCTAATTTGTAAGTTTCATTTTCCTTAGCTTATGAATACCAAAATTTTGTTCCAAAATCCATACATGCTGATAATACTTAATAGTATTTGACCTCTTGTATCTATAATTTTTAGCAACTTTGGGACATAAAATAAATCATTTTAAAATTCCATGAAATTTGAAGAACACTTTCCCAATTGGTTTTCTTCGTATAACCAAGTCAATAGAATTTCCTTTCGCTTGAAGAAGAATATCCATTGATGTAAAATTATAAAACTAACTTATATAAGCAAATCAATGGAATTTCCTCTTGCCTAAAGAGGAACATTTGTTGGTTCAAACTTGGGAAAACTTAAATAAGCAAACTAACGGAATTTCCTCTTGCCTGGAGAGGAATATCCATTGATTCAAACTTATAAAATTAACTTAAATAAACCAACAAAATTTCCTCTCTCTTGGAGAGGAATATCTGCTGGTATAAAATGAAATTAGCTTAAATAAACCAACGAAATTTCCTTTTGCCCGGAAAGGAATATCCGTTGATGTAAAATTATAAAACTAACTTATATAAGCAAACCAACGGAATTTCCTCTCCAAAGGAGAGGAACATCCATTGGTTCAAACTCATAAAATTTACTTAAATAAACTAATGGAATTTCCTCTTGCTTAGAGATGAATATCTGTTGGTGCGAAACTACAAAATTTAACTTAAATAAATAGGCCAACGAAATTTTCACTCACTTAGAGAGGAATATCTGTTGATTCGAATGTTGACTTAAACAACCAAAGGAATTTCCTCTTGCTAAAAAAGGAATATCTATCAATTCCAAATTATAAAATTAAATTAAATAAATAGATGAATAGAACTTCCTCTTGCCTAGAGGAATATTCATTAATCATAAAATTATCTTAAATAACCCAACGGAATTTCCTCTCACCTGGAGAGGAAAATCCGTTGATGTAAAGTCACAAAATTATCTTAAAGAAATAAATGAATAGAATGTTTGCTCGTTTGGATCAAAATATTTGTTGATTCACAATTATAAATTTTAACTTAAATAAACCAATGGAACATCTGCACTTTTGGACAAGAATATCTCTTGACTCAAAATCTAGTGAAGCCATGATGCATGCATGTGAAATTGTACTAAGATATACCAAAGTATAAAAATAAAGCAATGCACATGTGGCATGTGTAAAAATGGAGTGTCAATAGATGGTAAGGTGGTGGGAGGTGGACGGCTGCCTTCCTCCACAAGAACAGAAGGGTCATGTGGTATTTGCTAAGCACCATTCGCCACCAAGAAAAAGGGGTTGGCAGGGCTCATGACCACACCTAGGTATGGGTGTGGGTAAACGGTATGAGCTGCTATAGAACAGCCAATTTGAGGAAGGAAGTTAGCTTCACATCTTCCCATTTGGTTGGGTAGTAAAGTGCCTAGTTGGAAAAAAAAATTAGTAGCTCAACCAACAGGTTAAGGGCGAAAAGGGGGTGGTCTATGAGATACATACTGACCCCAAGATTTAAGACCCTCTAAAGTAATGAACTAGAATTTTTTTTTGAAGAGACTTGGGTATTTCTGATGGCATACATGTATGAATTAATTTAACTGTCGATTACCCCTATTCTTTCTTCATGCATTTCAACAGAAAAATCTGCACCATCGAGAAATCGAGATGGAGCACACAACTAGAAGGAACTGTCGTTGGACATATTTTTGTTGTTGCATAGGTTGCTAAATGACACTCTTTTGTGGAGATCGAAAAATGGAAATTTTTGTGCATGTACTGTTATTTTCTAGGATGTCATCACCACAGGTGTTTTTGTTTTCGAATGATGCAACCATATATGTTTTTGTTGTATGCTTTTGGAAGTGTGGAACAAACACACCAACAAGGGAATGTTGTTGAATGTTTAAGACGTTTTAAGTGAATTTTAGTAACACTTCCTCAGAACGAACTAAACAGTATATTTGAGTTCATTGTCCATTTAATAAATAAGCAGGTCATGACAAATTGATATCAGAGCTAGGTTTAGTTTGATGTAGAGGGGAAGGACGTAGGAAGATGCAAAAAAAAGGAAGAGATTTTAACAAATATGTCGGGATTGATATATGTGATATGCACATGCAGGAAGATGGAAAATGAACCAGAAGGTTCGTTTAGTGTAGAACAGAAGAGCAGTTCCCCTAAAGGAGGGGCATCTGATATGAAAAAGTTGTTTCAAAGGATGGTCCAGAGCCTGAAACCAAAAGTACAAAAAACACTAGAGGGGTGGTACCAAGCATATCTGAATTTCTAAAATTAAATCCACCCTACTTCATAAGCACCTCCAAGGGCCCATTGGATGCGTAATAGTGGATTCATGATATGGAAAAGATATTCAGAAGTGTAAGGTGCACTAAGGAAGAGATGGTGGTCTATGCAGGACATGTATTGAAAGGCTCAGTAGGTGACAATGGGACGTAGAACTGAGATTAAAGGAACTCACTATGGGTAGAGTCAACTAGCAGATGTTTTAAGATGTGTTTTTCGGGAAGTATTTTCCACGCAGCGTACAAACTCCAAAAGAAGTGGAGTTTCAGAAGCTAGAGCAGGGTGCTTGGATGGTGTCCGAGTGCGAGCACAATTTTACCCATATGTTAGTTTTTGCGTCGCACTTAGTGGCAGAGGAGCATAGCAGAATTGCCAGATTCAAGGGACGATTGTTCCATGTATTCGATGTGCTATCGACATAGCCAGACCCACTACCCATGGTGAAAATGATCAGAA
This sequence comes from Amphibolis antarctica, assembly GCA_024699675.1. Lineage (NCBI taxonomy): Eukaryota > Viridiplantae > Streptophyta > Magnoliopsida > Alismatales > Cymodoceaceae > Amphibolis > Amphibolis antarctica. Next base: position 34,533 of record JAMKPZ010001369.1, on the reverse strand, counting down.
GGCTGAAAATGATCAGAAGAGGTAGACCGCAGCACCTGCACCCCAGCAGACCCCAGCCTTGACCTAGTGGCTAGTTTCATCCAAACAAGGTAGTTCATTGGGGCAACAAGCTAAGAGAATCTCAGAAGGCTGAAGAGTAAGAAATGGAAGCAACAGGAATAGGGGCCTCCATAGGGATCTCAACAAGGGCCTCCACAGTGTGGCCAGTGTGGGAGGTTGCATTCTAGGTGATGCAAAGCAGTTGATGCGACATGTTTTTCTTATGGACAGCTCCGACACAAGAAAGCTACATGCTCGTGCTAATGAGAGGGGTCTCATCAAGTACAATGCAGTCCTCGGGGTAGATGCAATATCAGCAACCCTACTACAAGGCCTACCAGCAACAGGGAAATAGATCTAAGGCCTCACAATACTCCCATCAAGGGGAGGGAGCATCCAGTCAACCCAGGACTGGAAAGGAAAAGTAGTGGTTCAGTAGACACAGGGACGAGTGTATGCTTGTTTCGCCTTAACGTAATATTTGTAATTCAATTTTTATATTAATTATATGTGTGAAATATTTTAATTTATCATAAGTGTATGGGTTTAGATGTAATTTGTATACAAGTACGAGTTTATCTATAAGGATTAGTTTTTACTTGGTATTTAGTTGAATTAGTGACTTCAATTAAGTGAAATAATTAATTAAATATCTTATAAGCAATATTACATTTGCCTTGTTCTAATTAACCGCTAGGATGGTCTTTAAATATCAATTGTGTTACACTTTTCAGAGGATTTTACTTCCAAATATTTAATTCTTCTTAAGCTTTAACATTATACACTTCAGTTTGCATAGAATTTAACGTTTTGTACAGAATAATCACTTAACCCTCAAGGTAGCTCATGGGTAAATATCTTTGCCCTCGAACTTACCCGAGGGTTGTGCGATAATTGTGAGTTTCAGATGTAAAAACAGTACGATTCAAATTGGCTGAAACTTCTAAGAGTTGAATGATTATATTTTTAGTCTTTTTATATATTTCAAAACACAACACACAATACAATGCAAAAAACACAATACAATACAAACAACTTATAAAAGTAAGAATGCAACATTCAACATTACAGCAAATATAAAAACATAATCTAACTACCGTAACTAAGTTGATAAAGTGTGTGATTGTAGATTTAAGTGTAGTTGTAAAAATGTTAAGTAAAATAAAGAAAATAAAAATGGAAAGAACATCTAATGCTTTATTATAATTTCTCCTTATGAAACTTGCTTAGGCTGGGAACTTCTCTTCGTCTTTACTTTCAGTCCACCAAGTCATCAATCTGGCAAACCTTCCTTTCGACCTTGCAATGAGATTTTGGGGCATCAATCCACAATTACACCAAGGAACAGAGGAGGAAGCAGCTAACGCCGAGAGTCTCTCCTTCAAAGATACACTCAGGTTAAGAAAAGAACAACAAATACACTACGTGAATGATTGGAGAAGAGGAGGTCGTCAATCTCATCTCAGAAGAGATGAGTGGGTGGAGGATGGAAGATGGAGAAGATGGAAAATGCTCTGTAAATGGTGGATGAAAGAAGAAGAGTGGGAGGGTTTAGTTCCAAGGCTACGAGACTGTTTTATAGATGAGAGGATTGACAATTTACAAGTTGACAGTTAATAAGGACGTGGTGCACGTCTGAAAAGACTAATGTGGTAACTAGTATCGTACAAATTTTAACGTATTCAACATATGCATTAGTAGGTCCTGGTGTAATGCATTCATTCATCTCTGTGGGATTTGTTGAACGCCACATGTTAGTCCAACACCAATTGGGGTACATATTGATAGTAGGGACCCCTCTAGGGAAGATAACAATCAATCATATTTGCAAAGACTATCTCGTCACCAAAGATGAGCACACTCTACCAACTAACCTATACCTTTTACAAATGCGGGATTTTGTTATAATTTTGGAAATGAATTGGTTAGCCACCTACCATGCAAAAGTTGATTGTCGAACGAAGAGAACTACGTTCAACATACCTAGCCAACCAAAATTTCACTTCAGGGAAGTAGGTAAGTAATTACTTAGTATACTCACATGGATTGAAGCTAGGAAAATGCTTAAGAAGGGCTCCCAAGGATACTTAGCTATTGTCCAGGGTGTGGTGGGAGATATGCCCAAACTTGAACATATATCGGTTGTACGGGAATACATGAATGTGTTTCCCAAGTAATTACCGAGAGTTCCCATAGACAGGGAAATAGAGTTTACCATAGAAGTTTTCATCTTGAAAATTTTCACAAGCACTGGGTTTTAAATTTCAATCATCTATCAAAAAGATAAATAGTTAATTTAAAATTAAAGTCACATACATATCAATAGGTATTCTTTGTAAGATATAAAATTAAATATAATTTTCTTTACAAGTTCATAATTTAATTAAGTGTCACTATTTGCTAGAGACAAATAAGAGTTTGTTTGTATACGTTAGAAATCTAGAAAGGGAAATTTGGGAAATAGAAAAGGAAAATGAAAATTAGGAAAGAAATATTTTTTTATGGTTGTTTGTGTATATTGTGGAAATTCTAAAAAATTAATTTAAATAAAATTTATAAATATTCTATATTTTAACATTTCAAACATAATTCCATTTTAACTTCAATAATAATAATACATTGATAATGAAAATTAAATTTCATTTATTATAATTTTAGTTTCGCAAAATTTAATTTCACAGAATTCATAAGTTAATATTTCACAAAATTCAAGTTCATTATAATTGTATATATTAACCATATCTATATAACATGTGTTAATATTTTTTAAACTTATATTTACATTTATTTGTTAGTTTCAATTTTTTATTTTTATTATTACTCCAACCTCTCTTTCATCTTCTCCAATGGTGGCGTAGAAGGGGAGATGTAGTCAACATAGAGTCAAGAGCCTAATAGCGAGGCAAGTCGAAAATTCGTGAGGTTAGGAATTTTTCATTATGGATGAGGTTGAAGATAGACTAATGTAACCACAAGTCTAATGAAGATTACGAATAATCAAACTTTCATTAAGTTGCACAACCATTGATAGGCAAATGTCAGGGGACATCAAGAGTAGTCAGACACAAGCAGCAAATTGAAAGTTAAGAAAGGTCAAGCGAAAGTTGGGGGAGTGTTAAGATTTTTCGTGTAGTCATGAGTACAAAAAAGAATAAGAGAGGTCAAGCAAGGCACAAGAAATTAGAGTATATTGTAATGAAATTTCACCAGTTATAGGGATTTTCTTGACTTAACATATGAGAAAAAAATCATACTTGTCGTAATGAAAAATTTTAAAATTTTTCACATTTTTCGTAATACACAAATACATGAAAATCTAAATTCTTTTCATATTTTCCTTTTTCAAGATTTCAAGAAGATACGAATCCCTTAAGAGGTTTGTGCATCTTAAAAATCAATAAAACGAAAAATTTGAAAAAAAAATTACAATTGAAATATTAAAAATCTAAAAATAAAAAATTTTATGAAACTATTTATACACCTTATGAAAATTTAGGAAAATTAAAAGACATGATACCGAAAATTAGTTGGAAAAAGTATTGCCATATATATTAGAAAACTATTTTCATATTAGAGAATCAGCACACAACGAAACCTCACACAATACCACCGAAATTAAACCACACAAAAAATGTTGTAAATTGAGTTGCATTTGTGGTGGTGGTGGTGTTCGTCGGCGCGAGCTGGATTTGTGGCTCGGAAACACCCCAAAGGTCCACATGAGTGAGCCTGACGGCCATTGAAAGGAACGACAGTTCATCAACATTTCACGAAGGAAAAAAAAGAAAAAAAAAAGAGAGAAAGGTTTCTCTAAATGTATTTTTTGTGACGTTTAATTATAGTGTACGTAAAGATTCGATAGAATAATTATACCGAAAGAAAAAGAAGTTCGTTGAGGAGTTACGGAAAAATTATCCGAATCTTTTCCCGCCTATAGATAATGAATACCCGCATGAATCGAAGTTTTGAAGACAAATTTAACTGCTGGTAAGGGAGATGGAACGTGACATTCAGGTTATTAATGACTTTTCCTTTTTAAAATATTGAACACTGTAGCATGGATATCTAAGTGCGTAGCCCCTTTTCATTACAAGAGGTGCCCTAGATCGAGAGAGGAACACCTCTCTTGCTACATCATTAAGCGAGCACACGAAAGGAGGAAACTGTTATATGTAGGTGCAGTTTAATTGGGTATTCAGGTATCCAGAGTTATCTGGTGGTTAATATAAAAGCTTAACGTGTCGTTAGGGTTGTTTTCATGCTTCTGTTATCTAAATTTGAGTTGTATTGGAAGCGGCTGCACCTTGAATCGTAGCATTGCTATCAATTTCCATTTTCATTCCTCACCATAGCTTGAAAGTATTACTTACGATCTACTTGCCAGTAGGTTGATGATATCAATCTGGAATCAAAGCCTGCGCACGATCGAGGGAGCGCGTGCACACTATGGTGAAGGAGTAATGGAAGCGAAACAACAGTTGTCGGAAATGGTCAAGTGCATCATCATCAAGAACCTGCCCTATGGAGGGAAGTGGACAACCACACTGGAGAAGAAAGTTGAATCCAAATGGCAGATGTCGACACCTCAGAACAACAGGAGAAAAGGGTAAGGGGAGAGAACTTCAAATGTTTGATTCACTCATCTATCCCCTTGTGAGGAATAGCAGCACTAATAGCTCAGATTGTGCTTCTGGTGTGAAGAGAAGTTTCACCTAGAGATGTCAATGGGGCATGCTGGCATGGCCCGACACGGCAAAAAAAATTTTTCGTGTCATAGGTCGTGCTTGGGTTGGACCTCTAGGTCGTTCATGTCGTGTTGACACAGCACAAATTCTAGCATGAAATAGGCACGACCCGGCCCAACACGAGACTATAACTAAGAGTGTCTTTTGGGCTAGCAATTGGGTCACAGGAGGGGTGGGGGGACCAGTTGCCGAGTTGTGTGGCCGGTGGGGTGAACGGTCACGTGCACACGAAGGGGTGAACGGTCACGTGCACACGAAGGGGTGAACGGGTTGTGTGGCCAGCAGGGGGGACGGGCCATTGGGTTGTGCGGCTGGCGGGTGAACGGTCGCATGTGTGGGAGGGGGGTGAATGGGTTGTGTGGCTAGCGGGGGGGGACAGATCGCTGGGTCGTGTGGCTAGCGGGGGGGACAAACCGCTAGGTCGTGTGGCCACCCAGGGGGGGACGGGCTGTCGGGTCATGCAATCAGTAGGGTGAACGGTCGCGTGCACGGGAGGGGGGTGAATGGGTCGTGTGGCCAGTGGGGGGGACGGGCCGCTGGGTCATTAGGTCGGCAATCGAGTCGTGAGGCCGACGGGGTGAACGGTCGCGTGTGCGGGAGAGGGTGAATGGGTCACGTGGCCAGCGGGGGGGACGGGCCACTGGGTGATTGGGCTGGTACCCGGGTCATGTGGCTAGCAGGGTGAACGGTGGCGTGTGCGGGAGGGGGCATGGGTTGCCGGGTCGTGCAACCGGCGGGGGAGACGGGCTGTCGGGTCATTGGGTCGGTCATTGGATCATTGGGCCAGCCGCTAGGTTGCAACGTCGGGTCTCATGAAGAATGTTGTAATTTGTTAATTAAATAATAAATTAATTTAAAAATCATGCCGATCAAAATCGTGTCATTGACCAGTACAAATAGTATTTTTTCGTGCCACAGGCCGTGCCTAGGTTGGCTCATTGCTGTTGTGGGCCGTGTCGACACAACATAAATAGTGTCGTGCCAACATAAAAATCGTGTCATGCCAAGTCGACATGGCATGATTGACACATCTAGTTTCACCTCGGAGTTATGCCTTATTTAAGGAGCATGATTAGGTAGATTGTTGGTCCATTGAATTAACCTGAAAATCCCTAACTTAATTTTTGTAAAGAATGAACTAATGTTTTTCAAAATCATTGGTTCATTTCTTGATAATATGGGTAATGCATAACTCTACAAAAATGTGCTAAATACATTGCTTGCTTATATTGCACAATATATCACTTAAAAAACAAAGTACAAAAATGAGGAACTTGGCAACCACAAAATGCCACCCAACTGCATCGCTTGATGGCATCACTCATTACAATGGTTTTATTCTAGGAGCCTAAGGTCCTAAGTTAAGAATATTATGTTCTTGAGTCCTAGGGCTTCTTAGAGTAAGAATATTACAAATAACATACTTAATAAAACTTAGCACCCTAAACCACACACATCGATCATAAACATTCTTTAGCTCTTTAATTGGTCTTTAATGACTTCTTCAACTATTTTTCAAGTTCTTAATGTTAAGGAAGGTAAGTTTTGATAATGTTAAGTACTTATGCTGAAGTTTTATGAATCATTATACCGATTTGAAAATCATCATATTGATATACTCCGTGATTACTAAATCATTATATCATTAAGACTAGCCGGTATGATGAAATGGAAAAAAAATTGTTAAGTAAAATTTTAATACCAAGTATAATTTTCTATAGGTTTAATTGACTAGGATGTTCCAAACTTATTTCTCAGATATTCCATTTTTACAAGAAGCTATACTTGGAATTGAAGAATAGGATTACAAGGGATTACAGATGTTCCATACTCTTTAGACAAATATTCCATTAATCATTTTCCTTATTAATTGATTTTACATTTTACAAACACTTAGACAAATGATCCACCATCTCTCTGCTATTTTACTTGATTAATTAAAATTGTATTTTGATTAATGAACAAATGTTCTGGTTTGCATAACGAACATTTTGTTATTACTTGTGTTTTAATATTTGAGTTTAACTTAAACAGATGTTTGGGCTTGTATAGATAAACATTTTGTTATTACTTATGTGTTTAATTTGTCAAAGCTTAATTTGAACGAATGTTTCAATTATAGTGAATGGACATTCTGCTATGTCATTTAGATTCATTTTATCACTTCTAATTAAACAGATGTTTTGACTTCTAACGACAGATATTCTATTGTGACTTTGTTCTAATCATCTTTACTGTAGGGAAGAGAAGTGGATGTTCCAATCTTTTAAAATGGATGTTCCAATCTTTTAAAATGGATGTTCTATTTACACTTAAGATTTACATATCTAAGCAAAAATGACTAGCAGAGAATCCATTGTAGAAGACAAGACTTTCTATGGGAAACTGAGATTTCATCTGACCTTATCGGAAAATCCGTCTATCTATTAGTGATTTCTACAAGATACAAGATCTTTAATTTCCAAAATTTTAAAAACATTTTTTGCAAGATCAAAGAAATGAAGATCTATAAGAATAAGTTGATAGAGAACATAAAGAGAAAAAATTTAAATTCAAATGAAGATTTGAACAAGTCAGTCCATAACAAATAGAAGAGGGACAACATTCCATTTTTGGCAGGACTACATTATAAAAAGAGGGGTAGAGCAAGGAGCAATGCAAGTGCTAGTGCAAAGGCTTTTAGTGTACAATTTCTTGTGCTCATGTATGCTTTGTGAGATTTTGTATTCTCATGCTAGGGTTTTTGAGTCTTACAAGATTTTGGAAGTTGTCCTTAGGTTTTGTGACAAAAGCCTCTTCATTGGGCTATAGTGAGCTACTGTAGAGTGCTTCTTTGTAGGGTGGTAAGGTGGTGCCTTTGCTTAATAAGTTTTCTTTATTGAACCTTGAAAAAAAATAAGTGTAAGGGTTTTCTTTTCTAAGCTTGAAAAAGTAAAGAAGTGTAAAGATTTTAGGTGTAAACTTATAAAACACTCAAAGAATTAGTGCAAACTTTCAAGAATAGGCCTTAGGGTGTGGGATAGTCATGTTTTACGGTGAATCACTATAAAAATTCTATATTCTATTTTTACTACTTTTTTTCCTAAGTTTTTATTGAATATCTCGTTGATTCACTATCCACCCTCCTCTAGTAAAACTATTTGATCCTAACACTTAAGACTTAGGATCTTTTAATTTGAGCAACTGATTTGCAATACATCATGGTATCATTGTAACTATTCAGTTGTTCTTCAAATGTTTAACAACTTATGATATCTTCACCTGTTATTCATAATTTGGTATTTGATTGTACAGCATCTTACGAGGAATTTATACATTTGAGATAAATTTTACATCATCAAAATTTTAAAGACATGTTCTCTAACAATTAATGTATGTTTTATGTACCAAAGACATTATCAATAACCTAAAAATATCATGATACTAATGAATTCATTTGTACGAAAAGTTATTATTTTTTATGGCAAATATATCATTAACTTTACAAGTTATTTAAATAAAAAGTGATAATATAATGTTTTATATCTAAAATAATAATAAAACTTTCCATAATATTTAACTAATTCGATGGAAGTATTGTTGATTCTAATTAAGTGATCTGAAAGTTAGTCCATTTTAAAGTAATTAGTATCTCAAAATTGAAATCATTGGTATTAAAACAACAATTAATTTTTATTTTTATTTTAAAATTTGATTTAAATATTAACAATTTAAAAATATTTATATTTTAATTATAAAAATTCCATTTATTTTTGGTCAATTTGTTTATAACAAATGTTTTTTAACTTTCCATGATTGTACCGATAATTTTAAAATTTTATGATTTTCTCCGCTTGTTCATTGATTTTTAATACAATTCTTAACTTTTCTTAAATTTCTATTTTTGATTTTATAATGTGCAAAGACTTTTTTTTTTTTCCCTCTTCAATACAAGTTGGCGTGATCAAACCATCGTGTTGATCGATATAATAAAATTTGATTAGGTCAAACTTCTGGATAAAAAATAATTTTATAATTTTTAAAATTATACATTTATTTTAACATTTTTAAGTTGTATATTGGTATTTAATTTTGTTAATAAGTAATAATACATAATTGCAAGTTTAAAACTTTTTTTAATTATCTTTTAATATTTATAAATTTATTAATATTATATTACTTTTTAATAAAATAAAAATAATTAAAAATTAACCTGTACCGCGTGTTTGACCTAAACTCAACTCGAACCAAATAGATGCTGACATATGGACCGTATTTAAATCACCTGTTAAGAGGTCAAATATACTCTGATGTGATATAAATAATATCGGACTTAAAAAAAAATTCGGATCGTATCGACACAATGACATCTCCACCACCGAAACCGCGCAAAACAAAGTCGTAAACCGAGTTATACCGGAAAAAATTGAGTTAATACGTCGGTGGCGTTCGTCGGATTTTTGGCTGGAAAGACCGTAAGGGCCACGCGAGTGGGGGTTGACAGGCGACAGCCGTCGAAAGCAGCAGTTCATCAACCAGGACGAAATCAAAGAGAGGGGGGGTAGAGGTCAAATACAGGAGCTCTTCTGCCTGTCCTCGCCGTCGGCTCGTTTCTTCCTCTGCTTTCTCCACCACGAGCAGAGATCCTCTGATCCTGAGAGAGAGAGGGGTAGAGAACTGTGAGGCAAAGCCAGGAAAAGCAATGGCACCGGGCGAGAACGTAGTTCTCCAACGTACCAGATCTACCAAGCCCGCAACCATACATGGCTACGCCCAGAGCGGGGATCTCACCGGCGTCCTAAAGAAGCTCGGCGAAAACCCGTCGCTTCTCAATTCAAAAAATGCCGTCGTACGTGTGCCCACTAGTCAAATTCCTCACTTTCCCTCTCTTTACCTCCCCACTTTTTTTTTCATCTCGGTGTTTCGTTATAGGAGCGAATCGCGTTCCTTCTTGCTCGCTTAGATCTGGGTTCGTTTTGGATTTTTGTTTGCTCTTTTATTGGTGGTCTTTTTGTTCTCCGGAAGAAATGCGAGCTTTGTTCCTTGATATTTTAAATCTCCCCCGCATCAGGTATGTAAATGATCTTGGCTTGCTTTTGATCGGATGTTCTGATTCGTTGTCCTAAAATATTGCTTTGTTTGATGGGTTGAGGTTATTGAGGATCTTTTAATACACATGGTTTTTTGGTGGGATCCTGATGCCTCCAGGCGAAGTACATCATACTTTCCTGCCGAGGCCAGGCCTGGCTACGACTGGTCACCGTGATGAGCGATAATGTCGGATCCCCGCCGTCTCTGCATTTGTCAAATGGAAGGAGGCGGTTGGTGGCGATCTTCATGGTGACCATGTTGGAGGTCGGCAACTTCTGTTGGAGTGAGCTGCTAGAGAAGTATGTGGACTTCTCTACCGGATGCATTCCAACGGTTGACCTTTTAGGAACACAATGAATACTGGGTAATCTCTACTTGCCTTCGATGGAGGAAAGGGTGGTTATTTATTACAATTCAATTGTATTCTCTTATGCTGTTTCGGCTGAGCTCTCTATAATCTACATAGAGCTTCTAGGACCTACCACTCTTCCTTACTAGTAGTTTCTAGTTCGGGGGTTGGTTGCTTTGTTCTCTCTCTTCTACTTCCATTGGAAATAGTAGCATGCGATTCTGAGCTAAATCTTAGTCCTTTTGCATCTATAAAGTTGATACTTCACATATGATTTTTGATCGAATGCCTTGTATCTGAACCATTTCTTCTCCTTGCTTTATTAGAGGTTCTTCTTTTCCAAATCCCACCAGATCTCCCTTAAAGTGGTCAACCACTGTACCCTTGGAATCATATCATATATTCCTATATCCATCAGCTTGATGTCCACCTGAATCATTCACCCCTGATATTCCATTTTCACTCCTTTAAATTCTCCAACCATTGTCAATGTTAATCCACTGGCCATCCTTGCCTTGGCCTCCCTCCATTCCAACAGCCTTTCTTGATTTTGCCTAACAAATTGAGGGTTCAAAATGTTATGGGTTTCCCCATTTTCAGACAAAATCAAGACCCCTTGCCCGTTAATTATTCCCTACACCTGCATTGTCTGGGGCCCAATTTCTCCTCTTCCTGTGGTACTGTAGGCTCTTCTTGTGGTTTTGATTCCTTTGCTTCCCCCTCTTCCTTTGCACCTTCAATTAACAATGGGGAGGATGCCTTGTAATGATGCAATTGATTCCACTACTCATTATAGTTGTAACAGAGGTTTTTCTCCTTTTTTTTTGTATTTTGATTGGAGTTAAGTTTTTTACCCCCAAGTTCTTGATTAGTTCCTTTCATTTCATCCTTTTACCCATAGAAGTGCCTAGAAATCTAGTTCCCCTTAAGTTTCCTTGTAAGAATTTCCAGTATATGCAATCAGGTTAAATGAGTGGCCTTTGTCAAGGTGGTAGGCTCTATGGACTGAACGTCTACTTGTATCTCATTGTAGACACCCCTACTTTTGGACTTCTACATACTTGGAGCCCTGCATGTCAATTATTTGGGTCGCTAAGGCCTGGTTGTCAATGTGCCACACCAATTTCGGCCTTTAAGGCCTATCTACCACGATAATGCCCATAGGATGGGTTGAAGGCCCAATCTCTCCCTCTAAGGGAATTACACTCAGAGGTTTGGGCCTAAAGGCCCATTAACAACATCGACCTCTACAAGTGGGCCCTCAAGGGTATTTTCTTCACCATAGAGGGAGGAGTACCTCTTGTGGCCCTTAAGACCCATTTCTACCTTTTTTTCCTTACATTAGTGGAGAAAAGGACTCCTTAGACCTTTAAAGCCTATTTACCATTCCATTTCTTTGGGTTGGGCCCAAAGTTCCACTAACAATCTGGATAGATTTGGTAGGTTTTCCTCTCATTGGCTAAGGATACGTGAAAAACCACTACATCAAAGGCCCATTCTCTCCATCATAGGGGATGTGCCCTTCTCTATGAGTTGACAAGGCCCATCTCTCCATCCAAGGATGGATAAAACATTTTATTAGGCCTCAAAAGCCCCTTAAAATCCTTAAAAACCTCCAAAATCCTCTTAAAATCTTGTCGAATCCTGATTGTCCATCTTACTTTCGATGGACAAATTGACCTCTTAAAAATGTTATAAATCCTAGCTGTTCATCATATTGGATGTCTCAGGATTATTCACTTAAGTTGCACTCATCTAATCCTTTGATCGTGCATCCAACACTCAAATCTTTTCATTGAAAGTTTATAATCCTGACTAGTCATCTGATCCAGTAGCCCCAATTTATTAACTTAAGTCACTTCATCCTAGCCTGTCAGATTTCCATCAAAGGGTTATAAGCTCTTTTAATCATGCCCCTTGATCCCAAATTTAATGATCTGCATTAAATCATATAACTAAGACAAATCTGATCCTTCCAGATTTAATCCAATAGACTAGATCGCATTGCATCTCAGTTTTCATTTTCAAAAAGCTCTTTATCCAATGAACCACCTCTTCCTTTACACTCCAACCTTCATATTAACCTAGTTGTTGGATGTAACTGTTGCTGTCGTTAGTTGGTTGACTAACGATGTCTACAATTCATGCTTTTACCACCATGATTTTCAATGCCAGCTCAACCTTGCATCAAAGAAGGAAGGTTGTCGAATGTCGCATGAAGGTTTCCACATGCTTTCCTTCAGATATGGTAGTCAAATCTACGTGGGCACAAGAAAAACTCATGTCGACAAGCTCCCTTACTTTTTCGGTGATCCCTCTTTCAATCCTTAAAAACCTCTACCATTTCATTTCAAAATCTCTCTTTTCCGAAACATTGGAGCCTCCCCAATCCTCCTCATGTGTTTTTGAGCTTCCAAGCCCCTTCTCCACCAACTTCGAGCATCATCTTCCCTAGTTTTGGCAAACTCTACTACAATCCAATGACTTTCAACAATGTTTGCGTCCTCTACCATGCAAAAGTCTACAGAAATGTTCGAACGAACATCCTCGTGTTACGTTGCATTTGCCTGCACCCATGGATTGTTGAATCAACCACCACAAGCATTGTCTTCCCATCTCCAATGGTTGACAACGATCATTGATGACTTTCAACGATGTTTTTGACCACATCCACCATGTGACTGTTAGTGGAAAGGTTCAGACTAGCCTCCTTGTGACACATTACATTCATCCACACCTTTGGATTTCTGGTCCAGCCACCTCAAACTTTGTTTTCTCTAGCTCTAGCAAGCTTCGGCAACCTCTGGCAGCCTGTGGTGAACTCCAATGATCTTCAATAAAGCTCTCCACAATTGCCAAACTAGGTAGAGAATAAACTCATTGTCTCCCCTTCATTTGATTTACCACATGCATAGATAGGAACCTTCACTACTCAGTTGAAAAAGGCCGATGACAACCCTCGGATGATGGCCCATGTCATCATCCAAACCTCTTGGCTCATCCATCGTGCATTTGTCGTGTCCTTTCCCCATCCTTCCTGATTGATTAAGGTTGCAAAGGCATCTTTTTGAGCTTCGACAAATGAGGTCACGAGGGTTTGCTCTCATGCGATGGACGATAAGTCCATCCCCATCACCAATAAATCCGAAGGCATAAACAGTAAGTCTGTCATCTTCACAAGCAAGCTTGATGGCATGGACAGTAAGTCTACCATCTCTGTCAGTATACATGATGGCATAGACTGGAAGTCCATCCCCATCGTTGATGTAATTGATGACATGGATGGTAAGTCCACCATCACCATTGTTATAGTTGATTGGGGAAAATGCAAGCATTTTCCCTGATGCATTTTCCCTGATCAAATGCTAAATTATTTTAATTCCTCATGTCATATTACATTAAAATGTGGAAAATCAGGCATGCGAGGGGAGGTGAAAGAGTTTCTTTGGTTTTGGAGGGGGGAAGGTCGGAAAATGTGGTGGATAGATCCTTTTATACATTTCCACGTTTTCCTTATTTTTTTATTTTCTTGAATAGCAAAAACACCAAAAAATCACAAAACTTTAGATCCCTTTATACATTTTCCTTATTTTTTTATTTTCTTGAACAGAAAAAACACCAGAAAAACACAACTTTTTCCTGATTTTCCAAGCGGCACAAACCCCCCCACCTATCTTGCACCCAAAATATCATCTTTCACTTTTGAAAATTCCATCATATATTTCCCAAGCTCTCTAGCCATTCCACCTATCCTTTGTCTCCTCTTCTTCTAATGAGCTTTCTTCCCAACTGTACATTTACAATAGAAAGGGTTCTTTTCTTGCTCACTAATCTCCCATGTCCTACATCTGGTCACTATTAAAACATAGACCTTGCAGCTTTCTTCTTTTGTATCCTTCATTGGATGTTCACTTTATAGCTAGACTCCTCTTCTCTCTGGCTTTGTCCACTATGCATCTAGAATGCTCAGGATTGGACATAGATCCCTTGTCCCACTTCTTCTCTTCTTTATACTTGAGGTTCTGATAAATTGCATACTCCACCTCTCTCAAGGTTCTAGGCCGCAAGGACCCAACCTCACTATAATTTGTTGTTGAGGAAGAGGTTGAGTTTTTGCCCCCCCCCCACTGAATCGCTAACCTGGTGAATGAACTTTTTGAACAACCCTATGATACTCCCCTAATTCCCCATCTTGGCACAAGTTTGCTAGTGTCAGCAACAAGTCCTTGCATTTGGCATTGAGCATGAGCAGGAGCCCCCTCGATAGGGCTGGCCAAGTGAGCCCTTCCTTCTCCTTACATAGGAACCAAAACCAATCCAATGCTTGACGTTCAAGGTGATATGTCGTGACCACCAATTTCTGCTCCTCCAAAATCTAATGGAACAAGAAATACCACTTGGCTTTGTAAATACAAAGTGTAGGATGCTGGGTACCATGGAATCGAAGAAACTTCACCATCTTGAGTTGAAGGAGCTCCCGATCCCTTTTCAACCTAGCTTGGTTTCCTGGGGTCTCGCTATTAGCCTCATTTTGCATTCTCTTGTTGATTCCAGAGATTTCTCCACCCAATGTCTGCATAATGCCTGTCATTTCCTGTCTCAACTTGGCTAATATTCACCTCTAACTTTGAGTCAATCTCCAACCTCATGTTCCTCAAGGCTTCCTCCATAACCCCTTTGAAAGCTTCAACTCTTCCAGTTTTATGTCCCTTTCTATTGAACTTGGCTTTGATACCAGATTGATGAGATTCGAACATCTTCTACCCTCAGTTCCTGTTCTTGCACCAGTCCCACCACGAGAATGCTATCCTTTGTTGTTTCACCAGTGTCATAACCTACAGAATAAGATGGACACCCACAGGAAAAAACTAGGGTTTAGGGTAAGACAATATTAGAAAGACTTGACTGGAGTCCCTGGTAATGTCTTGATTTCATAAGAGTAACTTAAAGTGTTTTTAATACATCCCACTCGGTCATGTGAGCCACATGTACCCCTAAAACAACACAACACTAGTAGTTCTTTACAGCAATCACTACTTAATTAATTAACCATCTTAATTAACTGCCTACTGAGATTTCCCTTCTTGCCCATGAGGGATGCCTCTCTCTGAATGTATCTGTTTTCTTTGTTTTTATTTTTTCTAATGTTTTGCCTAATGCAGATGTCACAGACACCCCTCCATGTAGCAGCTTGCAGCAACAACTTTGGAATTGTGAAGTATTTGCTTGAGTGGAAGGGAACAGAGAAAGTAGAGTTAGAAGCAAGGAACATGGTAATCCAATATTCAATTGGGACATTTGTTCCTGTCTTCACTGTTATTGATTCATTGTCTACTATTCATCTTCCTAAAGTGATTGTGGCCCTTACACTTTTCATCTGATGTACTGAATGTGATTTTTGGTTGCAGTACGGTGAGACACCACTTCACATGGCAGCAAAAAGTGGTTCTAGTGAAGCTGCTCTTTTGTTACTTGATCATGGTGCCTTTGTGGAGGCCAAAGCCAACGTACTTTTCATTTACCTTAAAGATTTCTTGCCCACTACGATTTCTTGTTGGAAAATTCTTGACAGAGTAATTGACATGTTCTAAATTCTTTTTCTTCCATCCAACGAAGAATGGTATGACACCACTACATCTGGCTGTGTGGCACTCACTACGAGTTGAAGATTGCAGTACAGTCAGTATTTTGCTCAAATACAATGCAGATTACAATGTCAAAGATTCTGTATGTTTTTTTTTTTCCTATGATAAAATATTTTATGAAATCTGTATGCTTATATTTGTGTAAAGTACTTCACCCATTACCTAGACATGTTTTGATTTTGACAGGATGGCATGACTCCTCTGAATCATCTTTCACAAGGCACAGGAAGTGAAAAGTTGCGAAACTTACTTCACAAGCATATTGAAGAACAACAGAAGAAGAAGGCTCTTGAAATATGCAACGAAGCTAAAGCCAAGATGGTAGAGTTTGAAATGGCCATGTCAAATGTTGTGGGTTTAGATGACCTAAAGTTACAACTACACAAGTGGGCAAAGGGGATGATAATGGATGAAAGACGAAGGGCATTAGGTCTGACTGTTGCAGCCAGGAAGCTCCCACATATGGCATTCTTTGGTAATCCAGGAACAGGTAAATTATGCCTTTGCAATGCTATGGTTATGTTTGGTTGGGTGAAACCTTCTAGCTTCGTTGACAAAAGCATATGGAGTGGTGTTTTAGAACACCCATTACCTTTTAGTGAAGGAAAATAAAAATTGAATGCCAGCAATCTAATTGCATGATTCCTCTTTTTGAAGATTGTGTCTAGATTTCTTTCTCATGTAACATGAATATGAAATAACTTCATTGCAGATTTTATAGTGCTTAAGTGAGTATCATTAAGAAATAAGCAAGTGAGTGAAAGAAGTTGGTATCATTTGTCGGTCATGTTGTACCTGTGGAGTTGTGTTGATATGTTGTTCAGTTCCTTCACAGATTACCTTTTTATATCTGTATTTTGCTCTATACATTTTGCATGAAATTGGTTGTGTTATAGATTTGCACATGCAAAAGAGTTCGTCTTCCATATTTCTTGTTTTACACTTGTTTAAAAAACTTGGTTGATACACATCCTTCTCTGTTTAGTTGCTCGATGGTCTGAATGTCCTTTTTCCTGCATGGTTCAATAGGGAAAACAATGATTGCTAGAATCCTTGGGAAGCTCCTCCATATGATTGGAGTGCTGCCTACTGATAAAGTAACAGAGGTGCAGAGAACTGATTTAGTCGGTGAATTTGTGGGACATACCGGACCGAAAACAAGGCGCAAGGTTTGTTTCTCCAGTGATTATTTTACTTACATTATGTTGTTATTGCACTGGATCTGTACTTTCTTCGTTCTAGCTTTCAGAAATTACAATCATTTATATTCTTTGACCGACATTTGATGCCCGTAAACTTTGAAAATCGATGCCTTTGTCTCTTGCATGGGCTTTTTCTTAATGATAAATTTCCATCCACAGCTGTCTGCATCACCTGAAGTTTCATGTTTGATGTCTTGCACAGGTTAAAGAAGCTGAAGGAGGAATTCTTTTTGTGGATGAAGCATACAGGTTGATTCCGGTGCAAAAGTCGGACGACAAAGACTATGGGTTAGAGGCGTTGGAGGAGATAATGTCATTTATGGATGGCGGAAAGGTGGTTGTGATTTTTGCTGGTTATGAGGAACCCATGAAGCGCGTCATAACCTCAAATGAGGGTTTCTGTCGACGAGTGACCAAGTTTTTCCACTTTGGTGACTTAAATGCTACTGAACTTGCAGAAATTCTACATCTGAAAATGAAGAATCAGGATGCGGATAGCTCAATATACGGGTTTAAACTGCATCCAAGTTGTAGTGTAAGCGCCATTGCAGATTTAATCTTGAGAGAGAGCACAGAGAAACAGAGGAAGGATACGAATGGTGGGTTGGTGGATCCATTGCTAATGAATGCTCGAGAGAACTTGGATCTGAGGCTTGGATTTGACTGCATTGACATCGAAAGCTTGGTGACCATTACAATGGAAGACTTGGAAGCAGGCCTTAAATTGCTTACTCGGTGACGACGAGGAGTCTGGTGTTTCTCTTCCAATCCTAGCACTTGCATTCAATGCAAATTATAAGTGAATGGTTTCTGTTTTTATCACCATGCAAGCAAAGGTCGGTCTTATACTCTTCAGATCGTTTCTGTTTCCGCACCATATGTTTATTGATTCGTTTCTCTTATTATCACCATCTGTGGTGGCCCTGTGTCAATTCCGATCGATGCTTTGCATTAACTTATGATTTTTTCTTACATGGCACTTGTGGAAGTTTCTGTCACCTGATCTTCGTTATGGCTACGAAATTGGAGCCATTTCTTCTGGTGTTATATCAATGTTGTTTCTTGAAGTTACAGTATAAACATCACTTGTATTTGTTTCGTTTCTTCTAGAAATTATTTCAAAACTACGTCATGAAACTCCTTCAAACAAATGTTCCTTTAAATTTTAATTTTAATGTCACAGACCTTGAGTTTTTTATTATCAACATGATTTGGTATCTAGCGTAGGAATTGGTATTGTAAAATTTTATCTGGATATCATGGATGCTGCGTTCAATGACAATTGGTATCATGACATTTCATTTTTGCATGTTAAATTTTGTCTTCGGTATCGTTGTATGTGCCTTTTATGCTTGGCATAAATTAGTGTTATTTTGTTAAAATTAATCTGCAAAATCAATTCAATGGGTCGGTAGGTGCTCGACTTGGTTGAATTAGTCATTATTCAACTCCCAGGAATCGTCATTTTTTAGGGTATGTTTATGCACAATGAAATATTTAGAAAAGAATGTTTAGAATATGTAGAGGGAAATGGAAACGAAAAATCAAATATATCAGAAACAAAAAGAGATGTTTGTGTACAAGAAAATTAGAAAATAATGATTTTTAAAAATTAGAAAAGTATATACTAGTTGAAATTAAAATATAAACATTCAAATAAAACGTTGTATCTGCCTTTTAATTTTTATTTCCTTTCTTTTTTTCTTTTTTTTCTTAATTTTCTCCTTTCCCTTTTTTTTCTCTTTTTTTTTATTTTTTCATTTCTTATTTCCTTTTTCTCCTTTTTTTATTTTTTATTTTTTTCTCTTATTCCTCCCTCCTTCCTTCTGCTCAACTAGATGATGACTAATCGGTTTATTTTTGTGTATTATTTTATAATTGATTTTTATGATTATGATACTTCATTAAGTATCTATTTGTATTCTTAATAATGATTACAGATTATATTATATTACGAGGACTTAAGTACAAAAGAGTTTTAAATGAGTATGAATCTAGTGAAACACCTACAATCACTGTGATTTAATTTTTATGTAATGATTTATTTAAAACAAATTAAGTTTTTAGCACCGAAGATTTGGTGTTAAACACAGATTGGTGATCATCATTTTGTGTTTTCATGATTTTTTTAGGTGTTAACGGTTTTTGTGATTTTTCTTCGAATTTTCCACGGATATTTCTTTTCTGATTTCCTACGAAGGAACTGTAGCATTATTTTTGCAATACCTAAATTTTCAATTGAAGAGCGATTTTTATCTAAAAAAACAGAGAATCCCGTCAGGCAGTGTTTCTCCATCGTTTTGGCCGTTGTCCGCGCACATATGAGAAGAGGAAGAAGGGAGAAGAGGAGCCCGCGATCTCTCCTCCTTTCCCCATTGATTTCAGCGGCTGGTTGGGGAGATCCGTCAGCGTGCATGGCCGGCGAACTAAGCCCCCTATCTCGCATGCATGTTGAAAAGGAAGGGGGCGACGGAATTTTCGTGATTTTCGTTTTTTTTTTTTTTTTTGGGTAGCATGGATATCAAATCTACCTCACAAATTAGCATCAATTAAATCAAATATCTTGCTAGCATATGAAATACTAAAAGGAAAAGATAATCTAATTTATTTTTCAAGTTAGCAAATATCACAAGTAAATTCAAAGCAATTTGAATGTTCAAAAAATTAAAGAGCGCCATTTTACCAAGTGAATGGTAACTCAAACGTCTATGTCACACTTCACCAGTAACAACAATAGCACAAAAGATATCTTTTTTGGGCTTTGATGATCCTTCTTTTGGTTCAAAGATGTATAAACTTATGGATTCTTTAGCAAGTCCAATTGTCCTTATCATTGTAAAATCTTATAAAATGTAATAATCATGTCATTTATGTATGCTGCACAATGTCTAACTCTACAAGTCCTTTTTCATCACATCTTGTATACCATACATACATTACAAAATATTTGACATCATCAAAACATAACTTAAGGAGAGATTCTATACTTAACAAATCTATTGTGCCAAAATGTAATAAATAATTTACAATTAATGTATAAAAATGTTTCAAGTCTAAATAAATAAATCAGTAAATGAATATATAAACTTAACCACTCAAGATAATTAAATCTTAAGAAGTACAATAATGCACATTATTTTCCATTTTTATAAAATAAATACATTAACATAACATACTCAATGACAAGCTAAAAATCTACCAAAATATTTTATAGATGAATAAAATTTTACTTGGAATCAATGATAATAATTATTTCTTCTTGTATTACTAAAAACATAATCATTGGAACTATTGATGGTATATATATCAAAACAACTGATTATGACCAAAAATTGTACCTTTGAAAAATCAAAAAGGAGAATTGTCATAAAATGTGTTAGCAGCATGTAATTTTGACATAAAATTTACATATGTTCTTATTAGATGGAAAGAATCTGCATCAAACACTTAAATTCTCCAAGATACAACAAGTCATCCTAATGACCTCCGAGTTCCATTAAATCCATTACCAATAATATGTTAATGTAAGCAATTTGAATGATACAGCAATTTAATAATATTTCTTCTCTTATTTTATGTTATGTAGGTAAATTTTACTTAGTTGATATAATTTTCCTAATCATCTAAAATTTATTTATCCATTTTGAGGAGTTAGATGTCATTTAAATGAGTATGACATTAATCAATTCTCAACAATTACCATAGAGAATTTTAATTTCTGACACTCGTAATTAAGAATGATGATCGAATGAACTTTTATAACAAAGCACATATTTTCAATTTTATGCGATTATGATGCTATTTCCTTTTAAGATCTAGATTAAGATAGTACATACATGTTTTCTATTACATAATTTTATTCATAAAACAAATAGAAAAGATTTACATAAAAATTTACAAGAAGAATTAGAAAAAACTTCAAATGATGACAATAAATATATTACAACAAATGAAGAAATATAGATTATTATAAGTAGCTTGAGTCAACAACAAAAAAAAAAAAATAAATAACATGATAGATAGGCAATGATGATGTCAAATGTATAATTTATTTGAATTAAATTATATCAATTTATATAATATGAAAATTTATGTATTTTATTTATAAATTTTTATGATGTAATAAACTTTTATTACATTACTTATAAAATTCTAATATATTTGTTTCAATTCTAAAATATTCTAACAATTTTGTGACTATCATAAATATGTTCTATTTTTCTAACATTCTGATACATTCTCTTTTGACAAAATTCTTTAGACTGATTCTGTTGACAAATAAACCCTGCATCTAAATTGTAGAGGCAAACAAATACATCTGTAGGCTTCCTTGGATTCTGATTCACAATGAGTTCAGTATGCTTACGAAGGATGATATTTTGTTCGGATCCTTCCGAATACCATCAGGACCGCATATTCCACTGCTGACATCGACTCCATCAGGCCTTAGGACGGATACTGCCTCGCGTACATTTTCGGAATGGAGGCCTCCTGCTAGAAGCCATCCATGTTTGGTTCTTACAGATGGTAACCTGAATCGCTGCCAGTCAAACCCTCTACCACTGAAAAGGAAATTAGGGCGTTAATAGTCATAAACCTCCACATTTTTCTGAATGTGCTGGGAATGTTGAGAAATGTTTTATATGGTATCAAAGGTATCGGATCACGCATTAATTTCTTTTAGAACAGTCATGCATTAATGAAGCTGGCTAACAAATGCAGAAACCTAATATTCCCATAAATTGCTAATTGCAGAATCTCAGTGTTAAAATGATTTTCCACATGAACATCGAAGAATATAAAAGAATAAGCACGCCTAGAGATTAAAACAAGGATTACCATGAGGTGAACATGTGTAAAAAGACTATATATTCAATGCCTACCTCCCGCCCTTTGCACTATCCACAAGAAGCCAATCGACCACAGAAGATTCTTCTTCGGTTACATTGTTGATAAGGGTTCCGTTTACATCAGCATGTAGCACATATATCACACGACGTTGTCGTTGGACCACTGGAAGCGCAGCACGAGAACCATGTCCATGCAGCTTAAAGAAGAGAAAAAGAAAGTTATCCAAGCTCAGGCAAAAGTAACACTTAGGAAACTAATTGGGTTATATATGCACCTGTACTAATTCCAGGTTGACATCATTGGCGATTTGCAGTATTGTGTCTGCATCATCTTCCACAAATACACCAACAGGTTCTGCTCCATTATCTCTTGCCACTTTGGAAATTTCTTTAGCCATGGATAGTGAAACCGAACGTTTGGACTTGGGCCATAAAATCATGCCAATCAGAGAAGCACCAGCTTCTGCTGCCACTGCTGCATCTTTGGCTGATGTTATACCACACATTTTAACTATAGGTTGACGTTTATCATGTATCTCTTCTGGTGATGATGACTGTTCAAGCACCAAATCAGCCTTATGGTTATTCATATGAAGCTTACATCTTGACATCAACTGCAGTGAGTCTCTTGGAAAGCCTGAAGGAAAACATATTTTCTTGTCTAGCAATAGATATTTTGGCTGTAAATAAAAAATGCAATGATGGCAATGATGGGAAAAGAATAATAGATAATTATTCCTGTAAATTTCAAAAATTATATTTTAATGAGAAGAAAATATTTTATGCTGATAGTGAAGAATGATAAGATCTCTAAATGGTTGAGAGGGTGTAAGATATATTTAGATATGGAAGTTATACTTGCATGCCCTTGAAAAACATGGTAATTCATGTCATTGAAAAATATGCATTTAATTGATCAACATTGCCCAATCACAATTGTTCCTACAATACCATTGTGTCTCTTTTCTTGTATGCGCTTGTAGACATCATTTATTTGCATGCCCTCCAATGCTTATCTCTCCTATTCCTTTCTTATATGCTCTTCTTCCTCTCTTCTTTCATTTTGCTTCAATTTTTTTTTTACTTTTTACCCCTCTTCTTTACTTCATGGGAAGAACTAGATTACATAGCAAGGGTAAGTCATTTCATCAGGATAATTTTTGTAGTTGGGGTTAAGCAAACAAAGGGTGATAGTGGTATGGTGGCATGATAAGTGCTTTTTCAATTGTAGGATAAGTAGATGCGCATTTTAGAAGGGCATCCAAGTAAAAATTCCTTACATAGTAAAACCTCAAAAAGCATAATGTCCAACAACAAGAATGACGTTTCAGAATTTAAAAATGGTTAACAGTCATGATTAGGACAACCTCACACAGTTTTGCAAAAGTGCTGACAGAATTCCCTCCCATATACATATACCATATGTTGAAGGAAAGATATAAAAATTTGTATTTGAAGTTTTTTTTTTTGCTTGTCAATCATCTTATAAAATCTCACAACATTGAAAATTAATCCTATCCATGTCCATCAAGTATTCATATCATTAGAAGTAATATATTTACACAACCATGTCATTTGACGATTTGAGGTATGTGTATCAGTACACATGTAAAAACTTGTAGTCATATAGGTGCATGGCACCATAGACTTAAAATATTTGCTTATGAAAAATTTTAAATGGCATTGCTTAATCATTGCCGGTGACATTGCATAGTTCCTAAGGTACACTTAGAGAACTCTGCAATAGGACAATTAGCATGACAAGAGTCACACTACCAGAAATCCTTCATGCATTCAGTAAATGTGTCGTAAATATATTTCATAGTCTAATTAGACGGAATGAGAAAAATTGGGAGTAAATCTGTCAGGTATATTTCCTAACCTAATTGATCATTCAATACTGAGCTAGACTAGTTGACCTAATTGGCTGTTGGTTGGACTGATTTTTTGTAGATACTTGGCATTCAAGACAAAGAAAAGGACTGACCTAGGTATGGGATCAATGGAATCCCTTTTGATGTTTAAGTCAAACAAGCATAATATGAGAAGTCAATCAAATTTTGAGTAAAAATTGTGTACCTTATACAAGACATTTACTACTATATTTATTCCCAATGGTAGTAGGTGAGGATAGGTAGGCTCCAATCAATCTAGATGGACCTAGCTGTCCAACACATCAGCTTCCACATTAGGGTTGTACTGCATTGTTGGCTTCTACATAAGCTCCATGTAGATCACAGGGTACTAGAAGGTACTGCTTGAATCAATCAACACATTTGACTCCAACATTGAAAGTGAAGGATTTGATGCCCAAGGTGGACTGTCTGAGGAAGCAAACTAGGTTAGGCAGTTCAAGGAGGCCAGGATGAGCAATTCAAGCCATGTGAATGGTCTGTTTCAAGCAGAGTGGATCATGCACCAATCAAACCAACTACCCAACATTACTAATCAAGAACAGCTTGGGATCTTAACATAACCAATAGGGGAGGGAAATCTTTAACTACCGCAACAATTTGTTAGAGGTTGAGTTTTTTGTAGAACTTTAAAACCGTGAAACTGGATACTGGTCCAAGTGAAACTTTAAGAAGGTTTAAGTAATCCATACATTGTTTGATTGTTGTAAAAAAGACAAGAAAAATAAAAAATGAGATCTTAAATCCTTGCCATGATTTTTTTGGTGCAACTATACTATTATTGGGTAAGATTTTGTTCACTTAATTTATACCTTGTGTGTATCTAACATCTCCAAATGATTTCTAATTTGCCAAATATGGTCCACTAATCTTAGCACTTGGCCATCTTGTGGTCTAAGAAAAAGAATGGAAACTCACCTTAACTTAAACATTAGAATGGTGGTAGTAGGACATGATTTCCTTTTGTAGCGATGAATTCCCTAGTCAATAAGAGAGGTGGTTCTTGGCCAATGAAAGGCAAGTACTCAACCACATAGACATGCAAGATCCCAACGAGATTGAGATTTTGACAAATATTCTTACTCCCCCAGCAATCACAGATAACATTAGCTTATGTAACAGTGTCTCACTGCATTACATGTGGATCACTATCAAATGATTTCAAATTGGTGTTGAAATTGTACAATGGCATAAGACATTTTGAAGATTTTCTAAAAATATCCAGATAAGTCAATGAAAAAAACTGTGGGGTGAATCATCATGGTGCTATAT
Organism: Amphibolis antarctica; assembly: GCA_024699675.1. NCBI lineage: Eukaryota > Viridiplantae > Streptophyta > Magnoliopsida > Alismatales > Cymodoceaceae > Amphibolis > Amphibolis antarctica. The sequence goes on along the minus strand of JAMKPZ010001369.1, from coordinate 9,448 downwards.
TGGCAAAGCCTACACAGGAACTTGCAAATAAAAGGCTATTTTAGGGTTATCCTGCAGGCACTGAGGTGACTGAATGCCAAGTGATAACCATAGCAGAAAGATCTTGGAAGTCATTACCCTCTCAGATATTCTTTTGGTAAACTACACTGCAAGAATATCACTGTGAATGCCTTCTGACATATATCCCAAATGTATCTTTAGTTAATAGTAGAAGGCTTATAACTAAGGAAATTTAGTAGAACTTTTAAACTTTAGAGTCAAGTACAACTACTTTTACTTCTAGCTGAAATTAAGAGATTCCTTCATTGAAAATTGCCAAAACCTCGTCACTCTCTCTCTCTCTCTCAAAGGGAAGGACAATATCAGCAACACTACCATTATTGAAAAAAAATACATTACCACCACACCAAACTAGTGAAAAAGAAATTATACAAACACAAAGTATCAAGAATACCATAAAAAAGAAACTCAACAAAGAATGCAAGTTTCATATGGTGAAGTTAATTGAACATCTTCTTATACATATTTGCATATAGAAGTTCTAGATTTAGACTTGCAACTAACAAATCTACGATTTTTTTCTTCACTTTTATCTCAAATAATATGCTTATATACACATAACCTAATAATGCATGATTAGCAATAACAAAATGTAGTACAAATCTCATAGTTGAGGAATAGATTCATGAAGTAACAAACATTGTGAAATTTCTTGACAAATGAAGCCTTACCATTTTTGTATGGCACTTGAGAGGTGGGAATTGTTGCAACTACCATAGCAATAGCCATCCTAGATAAGGCCAAAAAAGAAACAAAGAGTCAGTTTATGTAGATATATTTGAAATACAAGGATATAGATCCAAATCATTGCTTTAATCCTTTTTTTTATAATGATAGAATTTTTTAGTTCTCCAAAACTCAAATCTTAGAAGAAACCACAAGTATCACTAACTAAGGGTTATTGTAGTTCACTCTTTACTTTAGCTTTTGTCAAAGCTAATCTTTTATATTAAGAAACTCTTCCCCCACCGAATCTCCGTGAACTGAATTTTGTGCAAGGAATAGCTTTGATATTGTGGAAGGACCAAGTCAACCTAGGGATGGATGTAGACATTGCTGGGAGTTTTGTGTGGAGACTTCTAGCTAATGGAAGTTTCATTGTGAATTAGAACTAAAGCTCGTGGTGTTCACCAGAAAGACAATGGAGCCAGCTTCTCGTCAACAAATAAGAAGTCCATTATGTTGGGTTATGCCAATGGACTAAGTCCATTGTGTTTAGGCTATGCCAACGAACCCAATGCATTGTATTTGGATTATGCCAACAGACTAAGTTCGTTGTGTTTAGGGTAAACACAACAAACATGCTGAATATTATCTAGTGATGGTTTCTGACTTGGTTCGTGTGGTTTTGACTAAACCACACGAATCTCCAAAGCTTGTTAAATGTGACTATAATAACCCTATACCCTAATGTATTAATAGCGGTACAGGAGGATCACAACTGTGATTAGAGTCTTAATTGTACACAAAACAAATGACGTAAATAGAACAATAGCTCTCTTGTGCCTGTGAACATAGGCTTGGTCAAACCACGTAAATCCTTAGTGTTCTTGTGTGTTTGCCTTCTCCTTCTTCCTTTTCTTCCTCTCATCCTCGCATGGTGAGCTTCTGCGAGTGTTGGGACACATTCGTCGTCCCTCTACAACTGGTATCAGAGCATTAAGTTAGTGTGAGGTGCAACTATTGGTGAAAACTACTAAAAGAATGAGAGTTATGACTGAAGACGGTAAGGTGAAGATTGATAGGTTCAATGGAAAAGACTTCGATTTCTGGAAAATGCAAATAGAAAACTATTTGTATCAAAAAAAGTTACACGAACCATCATTGGGACAAAATCCAGAAGGGATGGACCAAGCTATATAAGAGTTATTGGACCATCAAGCATTGGGAGTGATCAAACTTACCTTGGCAAAGAACGTTGCCTTTAACATAGTCAAGGAGAAAACAACTGCTAGACTCATAAAGGCATTGACAGACATGTATGAGAAGTCCCCAACGTCAAATAAGGTGTATTTGATGAAAAGATTGTTTAATCTCAAGATACTAGAATGTACATGCGTTACTGATTACATAAATAAGTTCAATACCATTCTGACTCAGTTAAGTTCTATGAAGATAAACTTCGATGATGAAATTAGAGCAATGATCTTGCTATTCTCTCTACCGAAGAGTTGGTCTAGAGTTATTACCAGTGTCAGTAGCTCACTTGGACGTGAAACGTTAAAGCTAAACGACATTAGGGATTTAATCCTCAGTGAGGATATGCGCAAGAAGAGAAACTCACATGCAAAATCATCCAGTGCTACTCTAAATGTAGAAAGCAAAGGCAGAAGTTAGCAGAGAGGTGGAGGCAAAAAGGGCACTTCAAAATCTAGAGGAAAGAGTGTTCGTAGGAGGAAAGCCACATGTTTCAACTGTGACAAGAGAAGCCATTTTGAGAGGAAGTGCAAGACTCCCAAAAGGACAGATCAAGGAGGAGACCGAGACAGAGAGTCAACAAATTCAGCCAAGGAGGAGATTGCAAATGCTCTGGTTTGCTGCACAAATAGTTCAGTTGATTCTTAGATCCTTGATTCAGGTGCTTCATTTCATTCCACCAACATGAAGGAGCTATTACACAACTACAAGACAATAAAGAAGAAGAAGACTTATCTTGTTAATGGAAGAAGTCTAGATGTTGTGGGCATAAGTGAAGTCCACATCAAAACTCACAACTACAGTGTGTGAAAGTTGGAGAATATTAGGTATGTTCCCAACTTAGCACAGAACTTGATTTCTACTAGTCAACTTGATGTTGCAGGTTACACTACTAGATTTGGGAATGGAAAGTGAAAAGTAACCAAAGGTACAATGGTGATTGCCAAAGGCAAGAAGGTTGACACTCTATATTACACCCCAAAGGAGTACAACATTGCTGCAACAGTGAGCAATGTAAAAATCACCTTATTATGGCACAGGAGGCTAAACCACATAAGTAAAAAGGGATTAAAGGTAATGGTGTCTAAGGGAAGAATTCCAAACTTAAAGTCAATAGAGTTAGAGTTCTGTGAATATTGCGTTATGGGAAAACAAAAGAGAGTAAGTTTCTCGAAGGTAGTTAGGACCACCAAACCAAGATTGCTAGAATTAGTTCACACAGATGTTTAGGGGTCAATACCAATTAAATCCCTAGGTGTCTCACTATATTATGTCACCTTTATTGATGATTGTATCAAAAAGGTTTGGGTGTACTTTCTGAAGAATAAGTCTGATGTATTGACAGTTTTCAAGAAATGAAAAACTGAAGTAGAAAATCAAAGGTAAAGTGCTTGAAGTCAGGAGCAAAGTATTGCAGCAATGACTTCAAGAAATTTTGTGAAGATCAAGGTATCAAACATATTAGGACAGTCCCTGAAAATCTTCAACAGAATCGCGTTACTGAGAGGATGAATAGGACTTTGAATGAGCAGGCTAGGAGATGAGACTGCATGCTGGTCTCCTCAAGGAATTTTGGACAGATGTGGTGAGTACAGCTGCCTACCTACCTGATCAACAAGGGAGCGGTGAAGGCTGCGACGTGCGAAGAGGATCACCGACGAAGGCGACCACACGGGAAGGAGCAGCAGCGGCTGAAAATCGGGAGCGAGGGTGGACGCGCGGAAGATCGGCGACGGTCGACGGACACGTCCGCGTGCGAGCAGGGGATGCGGTACGCGGGAAGAGGTAATTACCGGCGTATGTGCGCGAGCAGAAGATCGAGGGCTCGCACGCCTCGGCGAGGGAGGAGTGACGATCGCGTGCCGACGGACGATCGGGAGAGACGCAGACAGGGGAGGTGCCGACGTGCGGGAGGATTTGTCGATGGGGAGCCTTCGTTGTGCGGAGGCGAACGGGACTGGGGATGTGCGCGGCTTTGCACCGACGGGTGCTCAACGAGGTCGTGTCCTTTCTGCGAAGTTTTTCTAGCGACGTCGGCGATTATTTTTAGATGAGATTTTTTTATTTTTACTTAACACATCGTGACCGTTAACGATGTGAAATAAAATTTTTATTATATGTAGTTAGTTTTATGCAGTAATGATAGTAGAATAGAATAAATATATAGTTACTATAGTAGTTAGGATTAGAATAGGAGGGATTTGTCCACACAATCCTAGTTCTATTTGATCTGTCGCTACTACGCCTTCCACTACACTGTCTCATTCGTCGCAAAATCTCTTTTGATGTATCTCGTTCAACAACAATCCTTCATCAGCACATTTCGTGAGTGGTACATCTCTAACACTACTCATCCTTCTTGTCTCATTATAACCCTCTTTAACTGCTGGGAGCGATCATTACCACACTCTCCTTCACCACTAGGAGTAAACACTACTCATCCCTCCTGTCATGCATCATAGACCCAAAACAAGTAAGCATTCTATTACTTTTATGATCATTCAAAGTTTAATCAAGTGTTTCATTTTGATGTGGTTGGGAAAATTTTTCAAGTGTTGCGTATAATATTAGCTTGTATAATAAAACATTTTCGATGTAAAAAGACTAGTTAAATAATATCAACTTATCCCTCAATGAGTCAATATTCAATGTCAATGTTGTTTGTGTATTATGAGTACTTTTTTTGATATGCGAACATAAATATGGTAGTAAGAAAGATATTCTTCAATGAAAAGGTTAAACATCACATTTACAATAAAGATTATACAAACGTTCATATATGATGATTGAGATTTAAATATTTTTCATGTAAAATCTAGGTAAATGTTTGTGCATCTTATGTACAGACTATTTTTACTTTACCTTTTCATTTTATTTTTCTCATATGTAAATATTAAAGTTTTTGCTAATTTTGTATTATAGATATTAGTGATGAATGTTTGTACTTTTATTTCAATAACCTTTTTTCTCAAATAACTAAAATGTGGCAAGTTTTTTATGGATTTTTAAAACATGTCATAGTTTTTGGATAGATATGAGGACTTTCTTAACCTAGATCTTAGCAATCCAATTTAGTTGATATTTCGTTTTGAAATACAAATAATCCACTTGATTAATTTAGCGTATCCACCAAAGATTACAGTGCATATTGTTAGATACACTAGTAGTGAAGTAGTGTCAAATATGTTAAATGGACATTAGAGAGTTTGTTTTAACATATGTCGAATGATGCCAGATATATTTAGGAGATTATGTTCCATTCTAAAAGAATGTACTCTCCTAACTAGTATTCATTGGGGGAGTGTTAAAGAATAAGTTAAAATATGTTTGAAAACACGTACACATGGAAGCAAAAATAGAATGATGTAGGTAGCATTCCAACACTCTAGACAAACGATTAGTAAATATATTCACAAAGTATTGGATGCTATATAATAACATAGATGTCTTAATGTGATTTGATCGAAAGAATCATTGACAGACACACCACAATTCCTAAAAGATAATGAAAGGTTCATGTCTTTCTTCCACAATGCAATTAGAGTTCTTGATGAAACTCACATTCACTACGTTATCCCAAAATCCCAACATATTGCATATTGTTATGGGTGAAATGCAAAACAAACTACACAAAATGTACTAAGTGTTTGTGACTTCAACTTGTGCTTCATTTTTGCGTCAGCTGGGTGAGAGGGCATTACACATGATTGTAGAGTTTTGAAGCATGCAATGTCAAATCCCCGATATTACTTCCCTTTTCCACCACCAGGTTTGCTTTATTTACACACTATTTATTACATAAACACCAATTATCTTGTAGATTTTGCTCCATGGTATGCCTGAAAACCTACTTCACAACTTACCTACTTGAGTTTTGTATAGGAAAATATTATCTTGTAAATTCTAGTTATCTGAACTGTAAAGGATTTCTTGCCCCATACAGAACAACAAAGTACCATTTACCCGAGTTTCAGCAATCCCAACCTAGAGTTGCAGAAGAGAATTTTAACTACTTGCACTCATCTTTGAGAAATGTGATTGAGAGGACATTTGGAATTCTAAAGAAGAGATGAAATATACTGAACCTAACGCCACCATTTAATTATGATACTCAAGTAAAATTGGTGCTTGCTTGTATGACTTTGCATAATTTTATTGTTGAGCAACAATCAAATGTAGATTTTGATACATTGGAGGAACAAGGAAGGACTATGGACATTGAAAAATATCATAATTTGAAAGAGTGTCAATTGGTTAGAATGTACGATGACAATGAGATGACACATGTATAACACACAATTAGGGATGAAATAATGAATATATGCGAGACATCATAACTTACATGTTTCTATTTTCACTTTATGTATTATACAAATTGTTGTTTTATTTTATCTTTTTAGTTTATGTAATGTGTGTAATGAATTGGTTGTTGCATGTGATGTGTGTAATGTTTGATAATTAATTTTGAACAGTTTTAGATGAGACTATACTCAATACGTTATTTATCTTTTTGAGGAACAAGGTATAGGTACACATACAACTACAAAAACAAAGGCTGGTGCACAGCCAAGTCAACTACCTCTTACATCTCAACATGCTGATTGGGATGACAACTTGATATCAATTTTTAATGATATTTGTCTTGATGTTGCATTTATCGGTCATAAGTTAGGTGCTCATTTCAACAAGAAAGGTTATGAGCAGTTAGCTAAGGTATTTGAAGAACAAACGCATATAAAGAGAATACGAATTCAACTTAAAAATAAGTTTAAAAAGTTGAGAAAAGATTAGCAGCTATGAAAAATATTGTCAAACCAAATGGGTATTGAATGTGATCCAATTACAGAAACCTGAGAAGAGGAAGTAATGAATGGTGGGAGATGTTTAAATTGGTATGTATTTTTACATTTGTTATTAATATGCAACATATTATACTTTATTTTTTAATATTTGTATTTTTTTAATGACATTTGAATATTGTGATAACAGATACCGTATAGCTATATTTCTACTAACATGTTAACTTTACAGCGAGATGTGGAGTAATGGCCATAATTAGTAATTATACTGTTTGGAAAAATGGTAGTTCCATAATTATACTTTTTGGAAAAATGGTAGTTCTGTAATTATACATTATAAAAATCGTAATGTTTGTAATTACATCATTTGGAAAAATGATAGTTCCGTAATTATACCTTTTGGAAAAATAGTGGTTTCGTAATTAAACCTTATATAAAAAGTAAGGTAGTAATTATATCGTTTGGAAAAACAGTAGTTCCGTAATTATACCATTTGGAAAAATGGTAGTTTCGTAATTATAACTCTTTAAAAAATGGTAATTTCGTAATTAAACCTTACATAAAACGTAAGTAATTATATCGTTTGGAAAAACGGTAATTTCGTAATTATACTTTATATAAAATGTAATGTTTGTAATTATACCGTTTGAAAAAACGGTAATTCCATAACCTCTCGTACAGGTGAAATTGCATGAAAGCTAAAAGGTTATTACACCTTCGCCCCCAATTACCTGTGTAAGAACGAGCAAGAAAATAAAAGCTACCATTTATTCTACCCTTCTCTTGGAGCAACCTCTTAGCTAGAAATTAAGTTAACAAAAGAGCATCTTTATAAGACATGCACTCAAGCATTTCCATGACTGAGATCATGCACACACATTACTTACTATATGCACAAAAATACTGTTAGCATTCTAGTGTTTCTCAATCCCTCCCCAAAGACTTTACCAAGTTCAATTTTCGAGGGTCATCCTCAATTAGAACTTCAGATCATCAAGAAGTAATAATCAACTAGTAAAAATCTTCAAGTACCTTACCCTCAGAAAATTCAAGAACAAGGATTAAAATTAAATTTAAAATTTAAGAGTCAGATTTCAAAATTACTCAACATAGCTTAATTCTACAAAAACATGCATCTACACAAAAAAGCTTAAAATTTGTTTTAAAAAAAAATATATACAGTAACTTTCTGTCTATTAGAATTCATGCTGTAAAACAAAAAAATAACTAACCTATTTAATTGTTTTCATTTTGATTCCTGTGGTGTGCAGTTTCACCCCCTCCCCCCCATACTTAATCCTTGCTACATGATATAATAGTTTACAGTTCAAATGTAACATTTAGGGAAGTGAAACATACCTCCAACATTTCCTTTGACCTGAATTCTGTTCAGAATTCTTTGCATCCCAACAACTCTGTCATTCCCTTTTTCCTAAGCACAAAATAAATACTTGTGAGTGATGATAATTGGGTCTAATTGTCGTGGGACCTCAAATGTGCAGGTTGCGTGAGTTCGAAAATTGGGATATCTACACAATTGCTCTTCTTCAATGTAAATCCTCCATTCAAACAAAAATATGTTGCTTTCTCCCAGGAATTCTTTCTTTTAAGCGTTATTTATAACTAATTCTCAAAAATTGTGTAACATATCTTCCACGAAGTAACATTTATACATAAAAAACATATAATATGCAATAAACAATCCACAGAGAGATAATTGAGAGACTGAGTAATCAAGCATTTAAAGGTAACAATTCTTTCCTTAAGCGTACTTGAAACACTTACCCAAATCTTTAAGCCAATAAGTTAACAATTATTATATGATATAATATAGATTTTCTTAGTTTAACCTTAATTAAAGTAGGTGGTCACTTCATTTCTTCTTTTCATTTTTCTCTTTCCAATTATATATGGGAAGGATTAAAGGTTTAATTTGATGGTTAAAGATTTAAAAATGATGCTAATGTTTTTCCATACTTAAGGTAAACACTTGTGAATATATCTAATTTGTGCTAGTTACTTTCATACTTCAATAGTCATTCGCTTGTGTAATTTTTGAAATTAATTTTGTCGGATTGAATTTGGGCAATAAATAATACACATGTTAAAACAACAATAGTTGAAAAGAAACTAGCTACAAGATTTATAGATAGAAAAGGTGCAGCTACACAAATTATAACTTTCGTATGTTTGGGTTTGTTTAACTCTAGGTAAAGTTTACCTGATAGTTACACGCTTTCCAAATAGACTAAAACAATATGCTTTTTATTTTATAATTTTATTTCTAAAGTAGATAAATTAGATTTACTTAAAAATCTTAAAGATAAACTAACTAATGTTTAGGTTGTTAATAATTTCAAAACTGCACAAGTTCATGGAAGAGATGGAATACGAGCAAATTATGTTCTCCATGTAACAGCAAAGAAGAAATTTATGATTAGACTTACTGTATTAGTTAACGTTTGGTAGAATGATTGTATTAATGTTGTTTGAACTTAATTATGCTAGTTAATGTTGAAAGTATTTTTTTTCACATATAGAAAACAAGGGGGCACGAGTTCTGTAGGCGCCTACAGAAGTGACTTCTGTAGGCGTCCGTCGATCGTGAGATCGACGGTTGAAATTGAAAATTTTAAAAACACTCTCTCTCATGCACGTGAAATTTAAAAACA